>CM061536.1:94401992-94499858 GCA_030545055.2 Neoaliturus tenellus
CTACTACGGCTGTTACTGTACCTAAAAAAACTCTTCGTCTGAAAAATCCTCCTGACTGGTACAAGAAGAAACTTGGATCCCAACCTTCAACTTCTGGCACTATTCTTCCGCCTACCAAGACTTCTAAACTTCGAAGCATTTTTTCACCGCCTTCGCCTTCTACTTCGCTTTCAAACGACTCCACACCGCTATCAACCATCATGCCGCCACCACAGAAGCCAGCTCCCCGTTCTAATACCCCTTCATTTGAAACTTTGCTTCATCGTCTTAGTACACCTGTCATTCCACTGTCACCATTGCCTCCTACCCCACCACTTACTATGCCTGAAGACCACACCTATCATAAAACTAAATCCACTAAGCCTACTCCCAAACCTGCTCCTAAGCCTGCTCCTTCAGAGCAATTTCAATTATTACAAGAAGAGCGTCGTAGGGCATTTAGCCGTCCACTACTTGCCCTGAAGTGCTCACTAGGGGAATTAAGAAAGGATCAGCTTGTGGAGGAAATGTGTTAAAAACGAAAGTTTTTGCCGTGTACATGTCGTGAAACACCTTTCTGAACCACAACTGACAGAAACCCCCACTATTGAATACCAATCCAAAATTATTGGTGTGAAAGGAAATAGGCTTAAGAGAGGTTGTGTTTATTTTTTTGAAAGTGTTATTGACAATGAACACATTTTGGCAAGTTGTAACGGCGAAAAATATAATATTAAAGTAATTGAATCCTTGCGCAAAGAGAAATCCGTTTATGAGTTAGACTCTAAAGACTATCTCCTCAGACACAAAGTGGATGGTATTACAAGGTGGGGGCGTAGAAAGTAAATTCACATAGTTTTTTTCCAAATTGTTGCTAAAAAAATAATGGGGGAGAAACACAATGCATTATAGCGTTGTGTTTCTCCCCCATTATTTTTTAACACTCTAAGTCTTGTGACCTACTAACCTACTTCCATCCGAGTAGTAAGAAAAGTACTTCCCCCCACTCCTTTGGGTGGATGTCTGGTCACGGTCAGCTCCTACCCCTCATTTGCATACTATTATAAAAGCGGAGCGAGCGTTGGTCACTGCTTCATTTTTCTTCTACACGCCGCTCTTGTCGTTTCGTCTCTGCTGTTTACAATATTTCTTGCTTCAAAATGCCTCCTCATCTGAATGAAAATTTTAATTCTTCCGAAATTTCTGATGTTTTTTAACAATCTGAAGACACTTTAAGTAACAACAGTGAAAGTGAAGATGATGAGGACGATGATGATTATACTGTTGAACTTAGTGAAGAACGTAAAGTTATGGCAATTGATCCACAATTTCCATTTGATACAATAGAAAAGTTTATGGCTGAAGCTAATAAATGGTTGGACTCAGGATGTTATGTACGAATTGACTCTTTTATATTGTATGGTGATAGTCATTCTTTCCTTGTCACACCAAATGACAGAGACCGCATGTTGCAGTGGGCACAATCTATGATGGAGTGCTATGAACAAGGTGTGGACACTGGCGGCTATTTTCTTGCACAACTAGTGTAATAACAAAATTACCCTTCCCCCACCCTACACCCTATCCCTTTCAAATCCTATAAAGAAGGGGAAAAGGAGTGGGGATTATAAAATGGTGGGGGAATGTGTATAAATGCAGGTTGTTTGAAGAGACTTTTATTATTGTGGCTTTAGCAGGAACAACATGGAGTTTAAATCTTCAGCAAAAATAAGGAACAACATAATAAAGAGAGAAATTCGCAAGAAAGAAAAGATTGAACTTATAAAATTACAACTTATAATACCTTCTATTGAAATTGGATGTAGCAAAATAAAGACTTTGGTGAAAACTAACGAATATTTGTTACAATTGCTAAAAACAATCGAAGAATTGAAAAGCAAGAATGGATATTCTACATAGTAAAATTTGAAGCTTTTAATATAAATAAGTAAAGCTAAAAAAGTATATGTAGAATAGAGAGCGAGGAATAGATCACTTTGTGGTAATGGACTAACATGCCACTTAGTGCTCTATTCCTCGTTCTCTTCTCGCGTTAAATTGGATTACCTTGACCTATTTGTTCGACTGTTAGGATTTGGTTAACACTGTTGAATTTCAGTTTTAAACTAACATTTATTTTTGTTTAACTGTTAGATTTTTTTTAACACTGTCGAATTTTAGTTTTGAACTAACTTTTAATTTATGCGAATTTTTAGTTCAACTATAGTTAATTTATGCGCAAATTTAGTTCAACCAAGTGTCTGTGCTCTAGCCATTTCCACCTAAAAGTAACTAGAATTAGTTGGGTGGGGGAAAGTTCGTTAAAGCTCGAATATAAAGAAGTATATACTAAAACTCCAATGGGAATAAAGAACACGAATGAACAATTAGTTTGTAGAAGGTTAATATTTTTGTTCAAAACGTTTGATTTCCTTGGATAGTGAAGAAGATGAAATAGTGGTGGGGAAACCGTTATAAAAGGAGGAACATGAGAGCCCATTTCATTTCTTGGCGAAATTTCGAAGAGTAAACATCTCAACATGTATCGTTGCGATAAATGTTCGGAATCGTTTCACGATGAAATTCTATTAGACTGTCATAAAGAACTAATTCACAACAACCCAGAAGAAAAACAAGAACAAGAACAAGAACAAGAACAAGAACAAGAACAAGAACAAGAACAAGAACAAGAACAAGAACAACAAGAACAACAAGAACAACAAGAACAACAAGAAGAACAAGATGAACAAGATGAAATAACTGCAACATCTTCAACTACTTTACCGAATCTACAAGTATTTGCATTACCCGGTAAAGTAGTAATGCATCATAAGATTCAAAATGAAAACTTGAAGCTAGAAGAATTTATTAGAGAAGCAAAACCAATCGTAAGTAAAACTTTAAAAGAAGAATTAAAAAGATTGAACCTTCTTAAATTTGGTTTACTACTAGAAGCTATGTTTATAAATGTACAAGAAGAATTATCACCAAGAGGATTCATAACAAAAAACCGAACCATTATGGAAAGTTCAAACATTGATTCAATAGTAGAAAACTGTATAGAAGAAATATTAACAAAAATTCAGGAACACGAAGGAAGAGGATCCGGATGGAGTCTTACAAGTATTGAAGTATTAGATATAAGAGTTCATAAACATGGATATGGACTAATGGGATCTAGTTACATTCCTTTACCAAAAATAATTGAAAATACAAAATCTTGTGTTAATGTTAAAAATGAAGACAATGAATGTTTTCGTTATGCAATGACAGCTAAATTTGTACCACATCATGCGAATAGACCTGACCAAGAATATGAAAATCAAAGATTTAGATACAATTTTCAAGGAATCACTTATCCTGTATCACTGAAAGATATATCACAATTTGAGAAGAAAAATCCCGGTACGTCTATCAATGTTTTTGCATTAGATAGTTCAAACAAAGTGTATCCTTTACGTATTGCGAAAGAAGAGCTACCAGATCATACGGATTTACTACTACTTACGCGAGGAGATGTGTCTCACTATGTGTACATAAAGAAATTCGACTCTCTTGTTAACAAGCAGCTTTCTAAAGCTCGACACAGAAAGATAATTTGCAAGAGATGTTTTAATTTTCAACGAGAAGGAAGACAAGGAAGAGAATGGTTACAAGAGCACAAAAGACTATGTAACAATAATTATGAAGCAAAGATTATTTTACCTTCGGAAAACAGAGCATTTGTTACATTTCAAAAGGTTCATCATCAATACCGTATCCCTATAGTTGTATATGCGGACTTTGAATCAACACTAATTCCTATAGAAGATGAAAATTGTGAAGCTAGAAAAAGTGTCAAATATCAAATGCACAAACCAAATAGTTTTTGTTTAATGGTTAAATCAACATTATCAGAAGAACTTTAAACCAATATGGATTAACTTCAGAACCTTTAGTATATCGTGGTGAAAATGTGGAAACAATATTTCTTGACCATTTATATTTAATAGCTGAAAATGTACAAAGATTATATACGAATATCGTACCAATGAAACCGATGGAGGAAGAAGAGGAAATTCAACATGAAAATGCAACTCACTGTTTCTTATGTAAAAATGAATTTACCATTGACAATTATAAAGTTAAAGATCATGACCACCTTACAGGTTATTACAGGGGTGCTGCTTGTAATAAATGCAATTTGAGCTATCGTTTACCACTATTTATTCCTGTGGTTCTGCATAACCTCAGTGGGTATGATGCTCATTTTATAATACCTGAATTAGGAAGAGACAATGGTTCAATAGATGTGTTGGCTGAAACTTCAGAAAAATTTATAAGTTTCTCTAAAACAGTTGGAAATGTCAAATTAAGATTCTTAGACTCCTACCGATTTATGCCATCGAGTTTGTCTAAACTTTCTGAAAATTTAAGGAAGAAAGATTTTATTGAAACAAAGAAGATTGTAAGTAACGACAAACTGGATCTTGTACTTCGGAAAGGTGTTTTCCCATATGATTATATAGACAGTTTAGAAAAATTTAATGAAACATCACTTCCGCCAAAAGAAGAATTCAAAAGTAAACTATACAACATGGACATATCTCAAGAGGATTATGATCATGCATGTAAAGTATGGAATGAATTAGGATTTAGAACATTGGGAGAATATTCAGATTTTTATGTTAAATTAGATGTAACTTTATTATGTGATATAATGGAAGAATTTAGAAATACATGTTTTGCAGCATATGGATTGGACCCTCTTCATTCGTACACTTCACCTGGATTAGCATGGCAAGCTATGTTAAAAGAAACAAATTGTAAAATTCAACTTCTTACTGATATAGATATGGTTATGATGTTAGAGTCAGGAGTTCGAGGGGGATTGACGCAAAGTGTTACACGACACTTCAAGGCGAACAACAAGTATCTGCCCGATTATGATGCATCAAAACCAACAACATTCCTGGGTTATTTCGATGCAAATAACTTATACGGATGGGCAATGTCGAATCCCCTTCCATATGATAATTTCAAATGGATAGACCCAGAATCAATTGGAAACATAATGGATATACCGAAGTATGGTGAAACTGGTTACATTTTTGACGTCGATTTTGAATATCCTGAACATCTTCACGATCATCATTATGATTTACCACTTCTTCCAAAGACTGAAATTTCCCCTACTGGAAGATGGCCAAAATTATTGATGACTTTAACCAACAAGTCTCGGTATGTCGGACACTACTGGATGATACAACAGGCTTTAGACTTAGGATTGAGAATTACAAAAATTAATCGAGTACTACAATTTTCTCAATCTTGTTGGTTAAAACCGTACATCGACAACAACACAAGAAGAAGAGCTGCTGCTACATCAAGTTTTCAAAAAGATTTTTTTAAACTAATGAACAACGCAATATTTGGCAAGACTTTGGAAAACAAAAGGAAACATAAGGATATCAAATTGGTAACTGATCCAGTAAAATTACAGAAATTAGTGCAACAACCAAACTTTGGTTCATCTGTAATTACTAATGAAAATCTAGTCGTTATTTCCATGAACAAGAAGTCAGTTGAAATGGATCGTCCTTTGTATCTTGGAATGTCAATCTTGGATATTTCAAAAACACATATGTACGAGTTTCATTATAAGAAGATGGTTAACTATTATGGAAGAGAGAACATTGGTATTGCATATATGGATACGGATGCACTAATTTACTGGATTAAAACAAATGACATGTATGAAGATCTACGCACCTTTATATATAAAGATGATTTCGACTTTTCCGATTATCCTAAGGATCATCCAAATTACGACTATGACAGAAACAAGAAAGTATTAGGAAAATTTAAAGATGAAACAAATGGTGTGCCGATGATGGAAATTGTAGCATTAATGTCCAAACTGCATTCGTTTCAACTGTACATAAACGAGAAGAACGAACATCAAGTCACGAAGAAGGCCAAAGGAATAAAAACTTCTTTTCTGAAGAAGAACGTACAGTTTGAACATTATAAAAGATGTTTGTTTGAAAATGTTGAAACAACTGCAACGTTCAACACTATTAGAAGTTATAATCATCAACTTTTTAGTGTCAAACAAACAAAGTGGGCATTAAGCTACAAAGATGACAAGCGCCATATTTTAGAAGATAAAATTAATACTTTACCATTCGGCCACTACTCCCTGAACCCTATCGACCAGTAAACCTATTCTTCGTCCTCTCCTTCTTCCTTTTTTCCTTTCCGTAAAGAAGAGGGGACATGGCAAGCCCAATGCCATGTTCCCTCTTTTTTACACTAATATGAAATGGCCTTGACCTATATTCAAACTATATAAATGAGATTAAACTATTCTATGCATCAGTATTTTTACAAGCGGTGTACAGGCAACATCTGAAGATGGAAAGTGTGAAGGACAAGATTGTAAATGAACTACATAAACCAGCAAGAAGAAGATTTCCAAGAAGAAGTACAATCATTAAAGGAATGAATGATCTTTATCAAGCTGATCTCATTGAAATGATACCGCACAGTAAATTAAACAAAGGATTTAAATATATTTTAACAATTATAGACTGTTTTACTAAAATAGCTGACGCTTTACCAATGAAGGATAAGACTGGTAAAAGTGTTACAAAAGCTATGGAAACCACAATACAAAGAAATAAATTTAAAATTAAACATCTACAGACCTCAAAGATTCTCCAGATTATCACCTTTAAGATTCTTCCAGATTCTCAAAGCATGGAATGAGAAATATATCTTTCTCGTTATTATGAAGGAAGAAGATATTAAAAATGGTAGATATCGTATAGGGTTGGATAAATTTGTATTTATGCGTTGAACTACCGATGCTACATCTAGTTACACGTTGAACTTCACAGTGTAAACATGGTGAATCAAGAAAAACTATTGAAAGAAATAAAATCACTCAGTGATTCTATTAGGATGAAGAATCGTGCATTGAGGATGGGTTTAAGTGAAAGAGAAGAATTTCTAGAGACTACATTTAAACCTATTACGGAACCTTTAAAACAGATATCAGAAACTATTGGTAAACCTCGTTATGAAGGAGATGTTTTACTACCGGTTTCTAAACAAGAAGTACAAGCATTAAAAAAAGAAGAAGATGATGATTCATATACAAGTGCTAGTGAGCAAGAAGAAACAAAAGAAGAAGTACAAATTGTTGAAAAGGAAGAAGAACAGCCAATACCTGAAGCTGAACAATCTATTCCAAATTTAACTCAATTGAGTAGCGATATATTACAACATGGACCTCTTGGAAGAAAATATATAATGAAAATGCTACATGACATGAAATCAAACCCGAATTTGAGTAGATCACACGTATACGGAGCAAGAATTGATGGGAATGAATTGAAGATTGGCAATTCAAAGCTTGAAATAACACAAGACGATTACATCATTATTGGTGAGCATGGATATAAAGGAACAAAAGGATTATATGAATTAATTTTTAAAAACATACCACTAAGATATTCATTCAAAGATTTAAGTGTTTTTAAGGAGATTCTACAAAATACTAACGCTCATAAAAGAAACTACTTAAAGGATGCAATGATTAATCGTTCATGTGCAACAAAATATAACATTGTTATAAAAAAGTTGTTTCCTCCACGAAAATTGCCAACATTACGTACTGCACCAGCGGTGAGACAACCGCTGAAAAGAAAATCTTTATCACTTATGGATTTATCACTTCTTGAACAACATGGTAAAAAGAGTAAAGGAGATACTTCAACATCTGGTAAAGGATTGATGAAAAATCTATACAATACGAATGTGATTTACTACAACGACATCAATAAATTGGTTGATAGAATGAGACTATTGCATGAAGCCATGGAAGCTGGTCATACAGGTTTAAATAATGAATGGGTAGCTCTGATTGACGAACTCAGGAATCGCGGCATAATTGTATAATGGTCCGCGGATATATAAGAGTTGCAGGCATATAATGTGTCAGTTCTAACATGAGCGTCGACAAGTTCGGACGATACTCCGCGTTAGGAGTGCAAGTTGGAGAAAACAGAAAAAGAAGTGGATTACCGCAAACACCCGAAGGTGACTATAACATAAATAATAAACGTTTAAAGTTTGTTAGAGATCCAGAAGAAGATGGAGATGCAACAAATTTAAAAACAGTGAAGGAGGAAACATCTACAAGTTTAAAGCTGACAACAACCAATTGTATGATGCAAAATCTCACAGGGTTATTAATGTTGCAAAACCAGTCAACAATGGAGATGTTGTTAATAAAGGCTATTTGCTATCTGCGATGGATTATGCTTTACTGTTGCAAAAGACTAAAAGTGGAAAAATGTACAATGCTTTAAATTATAAAATAACTAATGTGGCAGATCCAACTGATGATACAGATACAATCAATAAGCGTTATTTGCACTCTGTAATACCAGAAAAGAAAAATTATGGATTTTCTTTTTATAAATATACTATAAACGATATTGGATATCCTAAAGAAGAAAGTGATGGTGTTAATATAAAATATATTAAAGATAATTGTATTTTATATAATGATGCTGTTATTGATTGTCATGGAAAAGTGTTGTCCAATCTGAAAGATGGTTCAACTCCATCGGATGCTGCTACCGTGAGACAAATGAATGAAAGCTTAAAGAAAGGAACATCCGCTTTTGTTAAACAAAATCAGGTAGTGTCAAAGAAAGGTGATGAGTAGTAGAGGGAAAAAGCCACTTCTAAACCGGAAGTGACGTCAGCTGCCAGGGCAGCTGCAGGGGTCAGATGGTGTCAGCTGCCAGGGCAGCTGCAGGGTGCAGATGGCGAGAGCATATGCCCTGAATTTGAAGTAGAATTGGGCATGAATTAAGAGTTAGTTGAAAACTAAAATTCAACTGTGTTAACTAAACTCTAAAAGTTGAACAAAAATTAAGAGTAAGATCAAAACTGAAATTCAACAGTTATAACTGGGGGCCTGGAAAGTATGTCAAGGTCATCCAGAGTAAGTTTTAAAAAAGCCTATCCAACTACCACCAGAAATAGTTCAAAGTTGAACTAGTTGGTGATAGTGGGATAATTCATTCGTGCCATGGGAGAGGTGTTTATTGTTTGAAAGTTGGCGATTGAATGAGAAGCGCCGCCTAGGGAGAGGGCTTATAAAATGGCAACCTTCTCCCCACCACCCCTTCCCCCACTCCTTTAGACCAATAACCGGTCGCCGACTCTATGTGGTGAAACTGAACTAGACATGGCGGCCGCCATGGATAAGTCTAACCTCAAACCTTAGCTTAGCTGAAGAGAATAGAGGAGCATGAAGTAGGAATTGTGGTGACAGCGCTTATATGAGGAATAGTAGGGGTAAAATAAAAAAAACTTGTTGAACACAGTCGATAGGTGTAACAAGTTCAAAGTTGTTGAATTGTAACATAGAATGCAAAATGTTGTAAATAACATTATCATCAACATTAACCTGCGAAGTCTTTGAGTATAATGGGTTAAAACTGTACTTCTTCCTAACTCTATTTAAATTAGTTCTACACTTTGAAATTGAAGGTTTAGAAGTACTTCGTAATATGTGTTGTGTTCGCAAAAGCTTTAATTTTAAACATTGTGCAGTCATCATAACCGATGTGTTAAGTTCAGAAGTTAAAATAAGACTGAGATATAAAATGAAGTGTAAAAGAAATTGAAACAGAAAGCCAGAGTAGTAATTTTATAGGTTAGAATTTACGAAGGCTATTCCATGGATAATTCTAACCTCAAACCTAGTAAGTGAAGTAGTCATAACATAAAACTAACGAGAGATGATGACCGAGCGGATGCGAGGCAATGAATGTTTGTAGCGCGATAAACTACCCACCTTTATAGAGGCAATAACTCCAGCCAGATGGCGGCAGATGGCAAGCAAATGACTGGTTGACCGACTTTCACCTGAGTAGTAAGAGAAGTAGGGTTCTGTGTCTATCCCTACTCCTTGGGGTCAATGACCGACCGGAAAGGTCAATGACCTCCCCCCCCCTCCCCCCCTGCCCCCCTCCCCCCCCTCCCCCCCCCTCCCCGCCCCGAAAAAATGGAGCCCCCCCCACTCCTTCCCCCACTCCTTCCCCCACTCCTCCAGGTCAATGGCCGGTCACCACCGGTTGTTGACTTTATGTGGTGAAACCAGACTAAATATGGCAGCTGCCATGGATAATTCTAACCTCAAACCTGCTGCGCATGCAACAAGTTCTTCGGATCGGAATGAGTCTATGCTATGCGCATGCGCCTAGTCCTGTATTACTCACTTTAGCACTACTGCACATGGATAATTCTAACCTCAAACCTTGGTTTTGTGTTGTTGCGCATGCGCCGCTCCCCACTCCTTTGCCTTTCTTTTACACTGCTGCGAATTGGACTGGATTGAACACTGTACTGTAGTGAAACAACTTCCCCCACTACTCGAGAATCCGAGGAGCGATACGAGCCTGATCTTAGCGTCAGTCGTCAACAAACTTTCATAGCGAAAGGTTGTTGGCGACTCAGCAAGAGGTTTCAAATATATAGTAGGCCTATATATATTTGAACTTCTTCTACTACGTTGCGTTTTTTAATGCAATGTAGTATGTGTGTGTGTGTTTAGTTTTAAGTTGTATTAAATTTAAGAAATAATTTGCGCATTGCGATGTTAGTTATAAGTTGGGTTTAGCATTAAGGTGTATTAATTTTAAGAGGTATTTAGCATTAAGGTGTATTAATTTTAAGAATAATGATGGTATTTGGTTGTGTTGAATTATTTGGTTTTTTAATAATGATGTGTTGTTAGTTTTAAGTGTTGGTAATACTAATTAATGTTGTTTTGCCTTACAGCTAGATGTTAGGGGGTAGATTAAATGTAAATTCAGAAGTTCAGTTGAACTTCACTTAGAAGGGGTGGGACATCCGCAAAATGCGGACTAGGTTTTTGCATTTTTGTTTAGGAATATAATGGGTGGGATTAGTTTGGGTGGGGTTAGAGTTGCGTTTCTGCATTAGGTGTTCC
Source organism: Neoaliturus tenellus (assembly GCA_030545055.2). NCBI lineage: Eukaryota > Metazoa > Arthropoda > Insecta > Hemiptera > Cicadellidae > Neoaliturus > Neoaliturus tenellus. Next base: position 94,412,989 of record CM061536.1, read on the forward strand.
AGTTTCCCTTGGAATTCATGGTTACGGTAGACCCGGACCGGACCGTTACGGTAGACCCGGACGGTCCAAACAAAATTGCGTCGATGTCCCTTGCAGAACGTAACTAGTGGGTTGGGAGTGGGAACCGTTAGGCAAACAGGGTGGTGGGAACAGTATTACTGTTCCCATCACCTTGGATCATTATAAATCTTGAATGACCTTGACCCACTTTTGGAAGGGTCAATGACCCCCCCCCCTCCCCCCCCCGAAAAAATGGAGTCGATTCCCCCCCACTTCCCCCACTCCTACCCCCACTCCTTCCCCCACTCCTTCCCCCACTACTCCGGGTGAACGACCGGTCATGACCTGAAAAATTAAAATGGCTATAGCTTGATAACGGATTGACGGATTTGGACAAGCGATACATCATTGAAAAGGTCTATGTAAGACAAACATTTTGGTAAAAGAAGAATTTTGTTATCTTATTTTAGTCAAAAGTTATGCGAATTATTTTAAATAAATACCTTCTCTTTTCCCTTTTCCCCCACCTCCCAGGTCAATAATCAGTCTTGGCCAGCTGCTACCCCTCTCATTTGCATATTGTTATAAAAGACGCACCGACTGCGGCTAACATTTCATTCTGATTCCAGACGTTACGCTGCGAACTTGGAGCCACAACCATGTCATCTCTGCCAACTACAACTTCTACTTTAACTTCTACTTCAACTTCTACTACGGCTGTTACTGCACCAAAGAAAACTCTTCGTCTGAAAAATCCTCCTGACTGGTACAAGAAGCAACTTGGATCCCAACCTTCAACTTCTGGCACTATTCTTCCGCCTATCAAGACTTCTAAACTTCGAAGCATTTTTTCACCGCCTTCGCCTTCTACTTCGCTTTCAAACGACTCCACAACGCCATCAACCATCATGCCGCCTCCACAGAAGCCAGCTCCCCGTCTTAATACCCCTTCATTTGAAACTTTGCTTCATAGTCTTAGTACACCTATCATTCCACTGTCACCATTGCCTCCTACCCCACCACTTACTATGCCTGAAGACCACACCTATCATAAAACTAAATCCACTAAGCCTACTCCCAAACCTGCTCCTAAGCCTGCTCCTTCAGAGCAATTTCAATTATTACAAGAAGAGCGTCGTAGGGCATTTAGCCGTCCCACTACTTGCCCTGAAGTGCTCACTAGGGGAATTAAGAAAGGATCAGCTTGTGGGAGGAAATGTGTTAAAAATGAAAGTTTTTGCCGTGTACATATCGTGAAACATATTTCTGAACCACAACTGACAGAAATCCCCACCGTTGAAGACGATCCTAAAATAATATCCGTCAGAGGAGAGAGGCTTAAGAAATTTTGAAATATTTTTTTCTAAGTGTTGTTGACCACCAACACATTTTGGCAAAATGTAACGGCTTAAAATATAAAATTAGAGTTTGTGAGAATTTGTGTAAAGAGAAGAGATTTAACACTTTAGATTCTCAAGACTTTCTCCTCAGGGATAAAAAGGATCGTATTACAAGGTGGGGGCGTAAACAGTAAATTCACTTAGTTTTTTCCAAATTGTTGCTAAAAAAATAATGGGGGAGAAACACAATGCGTTATAGCGTTGTGTTTCTCCCCCATTATTTTTTAACACTCTAAGTCCCGTGACCTACTAACCTACTTCCATTTGAGTAGTAAGAAAAGTACTTCCCCCACTCCTTTGGGTCGATGACCGGTTAAGGTCAGCTCTTACCCCTCATTTGCATACTGTTATAAAAGCGGAGCGAGCGTTGGTCACTCCTTCATTTTGCTTCTACACGCCGCTCTTGTTGTTTCGTCTCTGCTGTTTACAATATTACCTACTTCAAAATGCCTCCTCATGTGAATGACCATATTAATTCTTCCAAAATTTCCGATGTTTTTCTACAACCTGAAGACATTTTAAATAATGATAGTGAGAGTGAGGATGATGATGATTATACTGTTGAACTTAGTGAAGAACGTAAGGTTATAGCAATTGATCCACAATTTCCATTTGATACAATAGAAAAGTTTATAGTTGAAGCTAATAAATGGTTAAATTTAGGATGTTATGTACGAATTGACTCTTTTATATTGTATGGTGATAGTCATTCTTTCCTTGTCACACCAAATGACAGAGACCGCATGTTGCAGTGGGCACAATCTATGATGGAGTGCTATGAACAAGGTGTGGACACTGGCGGCTATTTTCTTGCACAACTAGTGTAATAACAAATTACCCTTCCCCCCATGTAGTGAAAAAGGAAAAGAAATATTAGGAATCTAATTATAATACTTCCTTCCACATATAAAGAAGAGGGGGAAAGGAGTGGGGATTATAAAGTGGTGGGGGAATGTGTATAAATGCAGGTTGTTTGAAGACACTTTTATTATTATTGTGGCTTTAGCAGAAACAACATGGAGTTTAAATCTGCAGCAAAAATAAGGAATAATATAATAAAGAAAGAAATTCGCAAGAAAGAAAAGATTGAACTTATAAAATTACAACTTATAATACCTTCCATTGAAATTGGATGTAGCAAACTAAAGACTTTGGTGAAAACTAACGAATATTTGTTACAATTGCTAAAAACAATTGAAGAGTTGAAGAGAAAGAATGGACATTCTACATAGTAAAATTTGAACATTTTAATATAAATAAGTAAACTGAAAAAAGTAGATGTAGAATAGAGAGCGAGGAATAGATCACTTTGTGGTAATGGACTAACATGCCACTTAGTGCTCAATTCCTCATTCTCGCGTTAAAATTGGATTACCTTGACCTATTTGTTCGACTGTTAGAATTTGGTTAACACTGTTGAATTTCAGTTTTGAACTAATGTTTATTCTTGTTCAAATGTTAGAGTTTCTTAACACTGTCGAATTTTAGTTTTGAACTAACTTTTAATTTATGCGAATTTTTAGTTCAACTCTAGTTAATTTATGTGCAAATTTAGTTCAACCAAGTGCCTGTGCTCTAGCCATTTCCACCCTAACATTTGTTCTTTCAACATCTGTCCCATAACATCTGTCCTAATAGATGTTTGGAGGGCAGGTGTTTGGTTTTAAAAGTAACTAAAATTAGTTGGGTGGGGGAAAGTTAGTTAAAGCTTGAATATAAAGAAGTATATACTAAAACTCCAATGGGAATAAAGAACACGAATGAACAATTAGTTTGTAGAAGGTTAATATTTTTATTTAAAAAGTTTGATTTCCTTGTATAGTGAAGAAGATGAAATAGTGGTGGGGGGACCGTTATAAAAGGAGGAACGCGAGAGCCCATTTCATTTCTTGGCAAAATTTCGAAGAGTAAACATCTCAACATGTATCGTTGCGATAAATGTTCGGAATCGTTTCACGATGAAATTCTATTAGACTGTCATAAAGAACTAATTCACAACAACCCAGAAGAAAAACAAGAACAACAAGAACAAGAACAACAAGAAGAACAAGAACAAGAACAAGAACAAGAACAACAAGAAGAACAAGATGAAATAACAGCAACATCTTCAACTACTTTACCGAATCTACAAGTATTTGCATTACCCGGTAAAGTAGTAATGCATCATAAGATTCAAAATGAAAACTTGAAGCTAGAAGAATTTATTAGAGAAGCAAAACCAATCGTAAGTAAAATTTTAAAAGAAGAATTGAAAAGATTAAACTTTCTTAAATTTGGTTTACTACTAGAAGCTATGTTTATAAATGTACAAGAAGAATTATCACCAAGAGGATTCATAACAAAAAACCGAACCATTATGGAAAGTTCAAACATTGATTCAATAATAGAAAATTGTATAGAAGAAATATTAACAAAAATTCAGGAACACGAAGGAAGAGGATCCGGATGGAGTCTTACAAGTATTGAAGTATTAGATATAAGAGTTCATAAACATGGATATGGACTAATGGGATCTAGTTACATTCCTTTACCAAAAAGAATTGAAAATACAAAATCTTGTGTTAATGTTAAAAATGAAGACAATGAATGTTTTCGTTATGCAATGACAGCTAAATTTGTACCACCACTTCATGTGAATAGACCTAACCAAGAATATGAAAATCAAAGATTTAGATATAATTTTCAAGGAATCACTTATCCTGTATCACTGAAAGATATATCAAAATTTGAGAAGAAAAATCCTGGTACGTCTATCAATGTTTTTGCATTAGATAGTTAAAACAAAGTGTATCCTTTACGTATTGCAAAAGAAGAGCTACCAGATCATACGGATTTACTACTACTAACGCGAGGAGATGTGTCTCACTATGTGTACATAAAGCAATTTGATCGTCTTGTTAATAAGCAGCTTTCTAAAGATCGACACAGAAAGTTAATTTGCAAGAGATGTTTCAATTTTAAACGAGATGGGCTACACTCAAGAGAATGGTTACAAGAGCACAAAAGATTATGTAACAATAATTATGAAGCAAAGATTATTTTACCTTCGGAAAGCAGAGCATTTGTTACATTTGAAAAGGTTCATCATCAGTACCGTATTCCTCTAGTTGTGTATGCGGACTTTGAGTCAACACTTGTTCCTGTTGAAGATGAAAATTGTGAAGCTAGAAAAAGTGTCAAGTATCAAATGCACAAACCAAACAGTTTTTGTTTAATGGTTAAATCAACATTATCAGAAGAACATTTAAACAGATATGGATTAACTTCAGAACCTCTAGTATATCGTGGTGAAAATGTAGAAAAAATATTTCTTGATCACTTATATTCAATAGCTGGAAATGCACAAAGATTATATACAAATATTGTACCAATGAAACCGATGGAGGAAGAAGAAGAAATTCAACATGAAAATGCAACTCGATGTTTCTTATGCAAAAATGATTTTACTATTGAGAATTATAAAGTTAAAGATCACGATCACCTCACAGGTTATTACAGGGGTGCTGCTTGTAATAAATGCAACTTAAGCTATCGTTTACCACTATTTATTCCTGTGGTTCTGCATAACCTCAGTGGGTACGATGCTCATTTTATAATACCTGAACTAGGAAGAGACGACGGTAAAATCGATGTGTTAGCTGAAACTTCAGAGAAGTTCATAAGTTTTTCCAAAGAAGTTGGAAACATGAAACTAAGATTCTTGGACTCCTACAGATTTATGCCGTCGAGTTTGTCCAAACTTTCAGAAAATTTAAGGAAACAAGATTTCATCGAAACAAAGAAGATTGTAAATAACGACAAACTGGATTTGGTACTTCGGAAAGGTGTGTTTCCATATGATTACATAGACAGTTTAGAAAGATTTAATGAAACATCACTTCCGGCTAAAGAAGAATTCAAAAGTAAACTTTATGACATGGACATATCTCAAGAGGACTATGATCATGCATGTAAAGTATGGAACGATTTAGGATTTAGAACATTGGGAGAATATTCAGATTTTTATGTTAAATTGGATGTAACTTTACTATGTGATATAATGGAAGAATTTAGAAATACATGTTTTGCAGCATATGGATTGGACCCTCTTCATTCGTACACTTCACCTGGATTAGCATGGCAAGCTATGTTGAAAGAAACAAATTGTAAAATACAACTTCTTACTGATATAGATATGGTTATGATGTTAGAGTCAGGAGTTCGAGGGGGATTGACGCAAAGCGTTACACGACATTTCAAGGCGAACAACAAGTATCTGCCCGATTATGATGCATCAAAACCAACAACATTCCTGGGTTATTTTGATGCAAATAACTTATACGGATGGGCAATGTCGAATCCCCTTCCATATGATAATTTTAAATGGATAGATCCAGAATCGATTGGAAACATAATGGATATACCGAAGCATGGTGAAACTGGTTACATTTTTGATGTTAATTTTGAATATCCTGAACATCTTCATGATCAACATTATGATTTACCACTTCTTCCTAAGACTGAAATTTCCCCTACTGGAAGATGGCCAAAATTAATGATGACTTTAACCGACAAGTCTCGATATGTTGGACACTACTGGATGATACAACAAGCTTTAGACTTAGGATTGAGAATTACAAAAATCAATCGAGTACTACAATTTTCTCAATCTTGTTGGTTAAAACCTTACATCGACAACAACACAAGAAGAAGAGCCACCGCTACATCAAGTTTTCAAAAAGATTTTTTCAAATTAATGAATAACGCAATATTTGGCAAGACTTTGGAAAACAAAAGGAAACATAAGGATATCAAATTGGTAACTGATCCAGTAAAATTACAGAAATTGGTGCAACAACCAAACTTTGGTTCATCTATAATTATTAATGAAAATCTAGTTGTTATTTCCATGAACAAGAAGTCAGTTACAATGGATCGTCCTTTGTATCTTGGAATGTCAATCTTGGATATTTCAAAAACACATATGTACGAGTTTCATTATAAGAAGATGGTTAACTATTATGGAAGAGAGAACATTGGTATTGCATATATGGACACGGATGCACTAATTTACTGGATTAAAACAAATGACATGTATGAAGATCTACGCACCTATATATATAAAGATGATTTCGACTTTTCCGATTATCCTAAGGATCATCCAAATTACGACTATGACAGAAATAAGAAAGTATTGGGAAAATTTAAAGATGAAACAAATGGTGTGCCGATGATGGAAATTGTAGCATTAATGTCCAAACTGTATTCATTTCAACTGTACATAAACGAGAGGAACGAACATCAAGTCACGAAGAAGGCCAAAGGAATAAAAACTTCTTTCCTGAAGAAGAACGTACAGTTTGAACATTATAAAAGATGTTTGTTTGAAAATGTTGAAACAACTGCAACGTTCAACACTATTAGAAGTTATAATCATCAACTTTTTAGTGTCAAACAAACAAAGTGGGCATTAAGCTACAAAGATGACAAGCGCCATATTTTAGAAGATAAAATTAATACTTTACCATTCGGCCACTACTCTCTAAACCCTATCGACCAGTAAACCTATTCTTCGTCCTCTACCTTCTTCCTTTTTCCTTTCCGTAAAGAAGAGGGGACATGGCAAGCCCAATGCCATGTTCCCTCTTTTTTACACTAATATGAAATGGCCTTGACCTATATTCAAACTATATAAATGAGAATAAACTATTCTATGGATCAGTATTTTTACATGCAGTGTACAAGCAACATCTGAAGATGGAAAGTGTGAAGGACAAGATTGTAAATGAACTACATAAACCAGCAAGAAGAAGATTTCCAAGAAGAAGTACAATCATTAAAGGAATGAATGATCTTTATCAAGCTGATCTCATTGAAATGATACCGCACAGTAAATTAAATAAAGGATTTAAATATATTTTAACAATTATAGACTGTTTTACTAAAATAGCTGACGCTTTACCAATGAAGGATAAGACTGGTAAAAGTGTTACAAAAGCTATGGAAACCACAATACAAAGAAATAAATTTAAAATTAAACATCTACAGACCGATGATGGAAAAGAATATTTTAATAAAGACTTTGGAGCTTTGATGAAGAAATATCAAATAAATCATTATTCTACAAATTCTGAAGTTAAAGCTTCAATAATTGAAAGATTCAATAGAACATTAAAAGGTGCGATGTATAAACAATTTTCAAAAAGAGGATCATACGTGTGGTATGACATATTACCACAACTTATAAAAGAGTATAACAACAAATATCATCGTACCATTGGAATGAAACCTATCCAGGTAAATAGTGCTAATGCCAAAATTGTATTACAACGCATTAAAAATAATACAACACCAAAATTGGAAAAATTGCAACCAAAGAAGTTCAAGGTCAACGATAAAGTTCGTATAAGCAAATACAAAGGTGTATTTAGTAAAAGATATCTACCAAATTGGACTAATGAAGTATTTACAATTTATAAAGTGCAACCAACTATACCTGAAACCTATTTATTAAAGGATAACAAGGGTGAATTACTTCAAGGTGGATTTTACGGACACGAATTGTTGAAATCAACAGTCGGTGATGTATATCTTGTCGAGAAGATTTTACAAAGGAAAAAGGATATGGTTAAAGTCCGGTGGTTAGGGTTTGATAAAAGTGAAGACTCTTGGATTCCTTCAAAAGACTTAGTATAGTTGTTTAATAGCTCATTGTGTGTTTAACCTTTATACAAGATGGAGATTGTACAACAAAAAGACCGATTTAATATCAATAACATTGATGAATTGACAGTTGACAATGATAAGTTAAATCATGGAAAACATGGTGAATTACTACCAAATACGATAAGATGTCTAATAACTGGTCCTTCAAATTGTGGAAAAACTAATGTTGTTTTTAACCTTATAACTAATCCTAAAGGATTGCGTTTTAATAATATATACATTTTTTCAAAATCATTGCAACAACCAAAATATCAATTATTAGATAAAGTACTTGCAAGTGTACCTGAAGTGAATTTTTACAAGTTTAATGCCAGTGAAACAATTATGCAACCAAATGAAGCAAAACCATTTTCTATTTTTATATTTGACGATGTTTCTTGTGAAAATCATGACACAATAAGGAATTATTTTGCTATGGGAAGACATCATAATATTGATAGCATTTATATTGGTCAAACATACAGTAAAATTCCAAAACAACTTATAAGAGACAATGCAAATATGTTGATCATCTTCAAGCAAGATGAAACAAATTTAAAGCATATATATAATGATCATGTAAATGCGGATATGCCATTTGAAAAATTTAAAGAGATGTGTGGCAAAGCATGGAATGAGAAATATAGCTTTCTCGTTATTATGAAGGAAGAAGATATTAAAAATGGTAGATATCGTATAGGGTTGGATAAATTTGTATTTATGCGTTGAACTACCGATGCTACATCTAGTTACACGTTGAACTTCACAGTGTAAACATGGTGAATCAAGAAAAACTATTGAAAGAAATAAAATCACTCAGTGATTCTATTAGGATGAAGAATCGTGCATTGAGGATGGGTTTAAGTGAAAGAGAAGAATTTCTAGAGACTACATTTAAACCTATTACGGAACCTTTAAAACAGATATCAGAAACTATTGGTAAACCTCGTTATGAAGGAGATGTTTTACTACCAGTTTCTAAACAAGAAGTACAAGCATTAAAAAAAGAAGAAGATGATGATTCATATACAAGTGCTAGTGAGCAAGAAGAAACAAAAGAAGAAGAACCAATTGTTGAAAAGGAAGAAGAACAGCCAATACCTGAAGCTGAACAATCTATTCCAAATTTAACTCAATTGAGTAGCGATATATTACAACATGGACCTCTTGGAAGAAAATATATAATGAAAATGCTACATGACATGAAATCAAACCCGAATTTGAGTAGATCACACGTATACGGAGCAAGAATTGATGGGAATGAATTGAAGATTGGCGATTCAAAGCTTGAAATAACACAAGACGATTACATCATTATTGGTGAGCATAGATATAAAGGAACAAAAGGATTATATGAATTAATTTTTAAAAACATACCACTAAGATATTCATCCAAAGATTTAAGTGTTTTTAAGGAGATTCTACAAAATACTAACGCTCATAAAAGAAACTACTTAAAGGATGGAATGATTAATCGTTCACGTGCAACAAAATATAACATCGTTATAAAAAAGTTGTTTCCTCCACGAAAATTGCCAACATTACGTACTGCACCAGCGGTAAGACAACCACTGAAAAGAAAATCTTTATCACTTATGGATTTATCACTTCTTGAACAACATGGTAAAAAGAGTAAAGGAGATACTTCAACATCTGGTAAAGGATTGATGAAAAATCTATACAATACAAATGTGATTTACTACAATGACATCAATAAATCGGTTGATAGAATGAGACTATTGCATGAAGCCATGGAAGCTGGTCATACAGGTTTAAATAATGAATGGGTAGCTCTGATTGATGAACTCAGGAATCGCGGCATAATTGTATAATTGTCCGCGGATATATAAGAGTTGCAGGTGTATAATGTGTCAGTTCTAACATGAGCGTCGACAAGTTCGGACGCTACTCCGCGTTAGGAGTGCAAGTTGGAGAAAACAGAAAAAGAAGTGGATTACCGCAAACACCCGAAGGTGACTATAACATAAATAATAAACGTTTAAAGTTTGTTAAAGATCCAGAAGAAGATGGAGATGCAACAAATTTAAAGACAGTAAAGGAGGAAACATCTACAAGTTTAAAACTCGACAACAACCAACTGTATGATGCAAAATCTCACAGGGTTATTAACGTTGCAAAACCAGTCAACAATGGAGATGTTGTTAATAAAGGCTATTTTCTATCTGCGATGGAATATGCTTTACTGTTGGAAAAGACTAAAAGTGGAAAAAAGTACAATGCTTTAAATTATAAAATAACTAATGTGGCAGATCCAACCGAGGATACAGATACAATTAATAAGCGTTATTTGCACTCTGTAATACCAGAAAAGAAAAAAGATGGATTTTCCTTCTATAAATATACTATAAACGATATTGGATATCCTAAAGAAGAAAGTGATGGTGTTAATATAAAATACATTAAAGATAATTGTATTTTATATAATAGTGCTGTTATTGATTGTCATGGAAAAGTGTTGTCCAATCTGGAAGATGGTTCAACTCCATCTGATGCTGCTACCATGAGACAAATGAATGAAAGCTTGAAAAAAGGAACATCCACTTTTGTTAAACAGAATCAGGTAGTGTCAAAGAAAGGTGATGAGTTTATGCAAGGCAGTGAAAAGTTTACCTTACTACAACTAAAAAATGACAAGTGGGATGGAAAAAATAAAAGATTGTCAAATATAAGTTTAGGCACGGAAGAACATGATGCTGTTATTTTAACACAAGTACCACAACTATCAGCTACTGGTGTTAATTTTATATGTAAAGGTAGACGATTAACCCAAGTTAAATCTGGTAAAGATGATCAGGATTGTGTTGTTGTAAAACAAACTATAGTTTTAGATAAAATAAATAACGTATATGATGGAAAAAATAGAAGAATATCTAACATATCAGCAGGAATAGCTCCGAATGATGTTGCTACTATTAATCAAGTTATAGCAACCTCTAATAACGATCCATCTGCGTATACATGTAATGGTAAACGTATCACATATCTTGATAATCCTACACGTAACAAAGATGCTACTAATGTAGAGTATGTAATGAATCTTGTAGGTAATGTAGTTATTTATATGCATAATCATTTGATTAATGCATCGATGAAACACAATAAAATTGAAGATTCTCAGAGAAACCAATGGATTAAAGATGAAATCATTGATAGATACTAGTAAAACTTATGAATATTTAAGTATGGAATATACAAAAAAGGATTCATTATCATAAAGTATTTCATAGAGTGAAGACGTTGGTTACATAAAACAGCATAATGAAGACCGTATCGCTCAGTCGTCGTCAAGACAGCGGCAAGAGAGGACGTGGTTTAACATCAGCTGCATTATCCCTGCTCAGACGGATTCCAATTGGTGCTGTTGTGAATCGAGCGATAGACGCTTTACCATACGAATTACATCTGCCCGGAGGTTATCAATATTGTGGACCTGGAACTAAGTTTGCAAAACGTTTAGCAAGAGGAGATCCTGGAATTAATAAATTAGATCAAGCTTGCAAAGAACACGATATAGCATATTCAAAGTATAAAGATTCAACAAATAGATCAATAGCAGATAAAATTCTAGCAGAAAAAGCTTGGCAAAGAGTAAAATCAAGTGACGCAAGTATTGCAGAAAAAGCAGCGGCTTGGGCAGTAACTACAGCCATGAAGACGAAAGCAAAGTTAGGTGGTGGAAAACGTCGCAGAGGAAGACCTGCAAAGAGAGGCACACCCAAAAGAGGTGGAAACATTAAAAAAGGACGTCGTAGAACTCATAAAGCAAGTATAAAGAAGACTTCTGTTTGGCAAATGGTAAAAAACGGAGCAGGTTTATACCTAAGACCATACCGTGTGTACTAAAAAGAAGAATCAATTAATAATTCCAAATAAAGCCTTAACAAATCATCAGTTAAATGATTATGTAAAATGTTTGAAAATACCATTCTTTCGAGGAGTTTTTATGAAAGATGCATTACCAACTAAAATATGGAAAAATGAAACTGGAATAGTAAATTTGGATTCCACCTATGGTCCAGGTACTCATTGGGTATGCTATAAAAAGCTCGGACAAACCGTTTACTACTTTGACAGTTTTGGCAATCTACCACCGCCAAAAGAACTTCAACATTATTTTCGAAACTCAAAAAACATTTTTTACAATTACAAAAGAGAACAACCTAACAATACTGAAATATGTGGGCATTTATGTTTGGAGTTTCTAGCGAAAAGTGTCAGTCAGCTTTAAGATGTCATCGTATACAGTGTCATTGAGTGGAAATTCATCCACATTAAAAAGTACGCTGTTCCCAGCATTGCGTCTATCCAAGGAACGATTATGGGAAGCGGCATTACTTGATTTGACTACCTACAACTCAATTCCCAATGTTACGGAAGGGAAGAACAATTTACTACATTATTATGAAACTAAGGATGCTGCAGGAAAATACTCAGAATTGAAAATAATTACATTTCCTACTGGAGCTTATGAAATTGATGATATAAACCAATTATTACAGAAACAACTCGGAGAAGACAATATCACCGTTAAAGGAAACAATAATACTTTAAAAGCAGAAATAACTTCAAAATATTATATTGATGTCAGCTTGGAACAGTCGATTGGCAGTTTACTTGGATTTACAGATACAAAAAAGAAAATCTTAACTCCTGGAACTACTCATTCAGGTGATTCAACTGTAACAATATTGAAAGTAAATAGTATTGATGTCACGTGCAACATTATACACGGATCGTATAGAGATGGAGTTAATCAACATATTTTACATACATTTTATCCAACAGTGGCTCCCGGTTTTAAAATTGTTGAGAAGCCACAAAACTTGATATACCTACCGTTAAACACCAGTTTCATTTCAGACATCGTACTGAACATATTGGATCAAGACGGTCATAGTGTTGACTTTAGAGGAGAAACAATTACTATACGGATACACATTAGAGCAGCGACATAAAAGTCAACATGGGATTATCATTTAAACCGCAACGGAAGAGTCGGGAGCTCAGTAGCTCCTCAACATTGGAAGAGTTAACATCGGACAACATTCGTTTTCTACAGAAGATTGGATTGAAACTTAACAGCGATGGATATCCTGGATATATCTCAAGGACCAACGTTCGACGAAACACTATGGGAAAAGGAATATCACACGCACAACCCTTACACTTCATCAAAATTAAACAATAACGATGAAATAAGGATCCCCATTCAACAACAAGATATTTACACTTTACCGTGTGAAAGTTACTTGTACATCGAAGGACGGGTATTAAAATTGGATGGAAAAACTGCTTCAACAGTTACTTTTATAAATAACCCGATGGCATATCTTTTTGATGAAATAAGATATGAAATATCAGGGGTGACGGTTGATTCAACAAAAAAGGTTGGTTTAACAACGACATTGAAAGGATTAACATCATTAACACCACATGAGAAGAATTCAATAGTCACCGCCGGATGGGTTGCCCCCGATAAAGACACTATAACACCAGCTTCCAACGGTCACTTTGATTTTCATGTACCTTTACGATTGCTTTTGGGATTCGCTGAAGATTACAAACGGGTAATAATAAATGTCAAACAAGAATTAGTATTACTCAGATCTTCAACTAATAAGGACTTAATACTTGCAGACCCTGCAACTACGGAAGATAAACTGGAATGGCAACTACAATTGGATAAAGTTGTTTGGAGAGTACCCCATGTAAGATTGGCCGATGAACATAGAATCCTATTATTGAGAAAGTTAAAATCTGACCGTGATATTGTGATGCCATTCCGAAGTTGGGAATTTCATGAATACCCTACACTACCTCAGACAGAACGACAAACATGGACCGTCAAGACATCAACTTACTTGGAACGAGCAAGGTACATAATACTCGGTTTTCAAACTAAGCGAAAAGATGTTATCACTGCAAATGCTGGTCAATTTGATCACTGTAAAATAAAGAATTGTAAAGTTTTCCTAAACTCTCAATTCTTTCCCTATGACAATTTGAATGTCATGTTCAGCAAAAAACGTTTTTCCATTTTATACGATATGTATGCAAGATTTCAATCGTCATATTATGGAAAGACTAATACACCACTATTATCACCTGACCAGTATTATTCCAAGGCTCCAATAATTGTAATCGATTGTTCAAAACAAAATGAATCGGTAAAATCATCAAGTGTGGATATAAAAATTGAAATGGAATTTGAAGAACCAGTAGCGGATGGAACTTCGGCATACTGTCTAATTCTACATGATAAAATAGTTACTTACACACCGCTGACCGGAATTGTGAAGAATGTACTTTAAGAAGAATTGTACAACAACTGCAAATTTTTGAGGTTAGAATTATCTGCTTTAATTTTTGAGGTTAGAATTTCATTTGTGAAAGACAAGTTGAAAACAAACAATTATGTAATTGTATAAATTTCAAGGATTTTACGAAAAATATAAAAGCGAGAAAATAATTAGTAGAAACTTCATTCTATCCAACCGTCGTATGGGAAATATCATTCGCAAGATGAATTCTACTAACGGAGAAGAAAATACACCTCTAATGGATGATAATAGTTCAGATATAGAAAAACAAGTTGAACGAGAAATGGACGAGTTCCTAAAATTCAACAAACATAAGAAGAGAGAAGAAGAAAAAGCTGAAAAAGAAGTAAAAAGGAAGAAGGTTGAAGTTAACATTACAACCAATATTTTAACAGAAGTATTTCTTCGGATTATCTACCCAATTTCTTCATGCATGACAAAAAGTATATCAGTTGGAATTTTAAAATCAATGGATTATTCACCAATTGTTATTTTAAATCATGGAAACAAAATAGTTACTTTCAGTGAAACTACTTGGGAATCTCTGATGAATCATTTACATCTTTTAGAATGCTATTTAAGTAACAACACATTTGGAAGAAGAACAAGATTAAGTTTATTGGAATCAAATATTGAAGTTGATATAGTAAAACATCGTGGAGGACAAATTGTTCGCTTCAGAGATTTAACTACACATAATGTTAAATTATATTTCACTAAAGAAGAATTTTACACTTTAAGTTGTACTACCGGTCCCGTCACCAGATATTTGAAACAACTAATATTTTCAAGTGCAATAATTAAAGACTATCTAATTGATACATTGGACAAAAAACCTTTTGTTCTAATTTTATACGGTCCCGTGGATACTTCAATCTTTAATAGAATACCTCAAGAAGTTGAAATGTGGAGACAATTAAACAACTATCACACCAATTTTAATATTGATGAAGTAGCACAAGAAGTGAAAGAAGAAGAACAATCCTGTCTGTTATAAACATCGGCTCATTCAATTTTTAAGTCAGTTGTTAGTAAGACTTCATCATGAATAAACGGGTTTCGTTTTCTAATGCGCCACATATAATGGAAGTTAAAAGAGGTATAATTGAATTTCAAGCTTTCCGAGGAAATGATGGTAATTTTATTATTAAAGAATTAGTAATCTTGGACATGAACACATCAGTAGTTTATCATTATTTGTTCAAACCTCCAGTACCATTTAATAGACTAACAACTAAAGCGAAAGTTACAAACAAATGGTTGAACAAACATTTTCACAACTTAAGATGGGATGAAGGTTTCATTAATTATAACATGATGCCGCACATTATGAATCATTATTGCAAAGAGTTTAAAATTATCTATACAAGGGGATTGGAAAAAGCAAATTGGATACAATCATTTACAAGCAACGAAGTGATTAATGCAATAATTGATAAAGATTTCCAATGCTACTTCAACGAACTTTGTATTTCATCAAAAAGTTTTAAACATCGAAGGTCGCAGTGCGCTTTAAAGAATGCCTACCGCTTGAACAATTTCCTTCAACAAAGTGGTGGGTGTAGTGTCAGTAGTGGGGGTAGTGTCGATTATAAAAGCGAGAGCGCTACCATGACGCAGCATGAGTATTACTCTAACCTCCGAAGAGACAACATCTCCGACGGACATTCTTATTAACAAGAAGATTAACAACAACATCAAGATGGCATCACAGAACTTACTTCAAAGTTTAGTTGATCAGTTCAACGCTCATTCTAAATCATCAATTCTACCTACAAAGAAATGTTCTGAACTAAAAGAAGAAAAACACTACATCATTCATACGATTAAGAAAATGGAAACTTCAGTAGGTGATGCTATTAATTGCACATTGAGCGAGGCTCCATATACAGTTGGTGATGAACCAAAATTTCAGATCTTCCTACCAAGACGCTTTGTACAACTTCTTCAAAATGAAGATCTTCGTGTAGTTCAACCCGGCGCACTCTATTTGGTTTCGCACGGACCAAGTGGAAACAACTCAACTGAACTAACTATTCATGTAACACCTACTACTGATTAGTTTGTACATAACATTGTAACTATTTGTTTGTAATTGTTTTTCAATAAATATGATATAAAGAAAAAACAAAAAAATTAAAAGAAGCAACATATTGTGATGTCTTTGTACATTACAATATGTTGCTTTTTTTAAAAATTCCACAGGATGACCTTGACCCACTTTTGTGTGATTATAAAAGCGAAAATCTACTTGTAAAATTCATCAGTCTACGACTACCTTTCATACCGTACACATCTCGCTCACTCTATCGTTTAATATAAAAACTAAAAGATGTCTCTCAAAGTCAAGTGTGCATCTTATGATACCAACACCATTACAACTTTTGAACAACTCGAAGATTTAACCAACGAAATGCGAGTTTTACTTACCGGTGGTTATCACTTAACTGTTGATGTTAGTGCTACTAATACAAGGATGTTCACTAAAACAAAATATTGCGATGATGAAATATTTATTTCTACACAACCTACAACTTCTTCATCGCCAACTGGTCAACATAACATCAAGTTCCAAAAGTATTACCAATGTTGAATAACTTTTGACAGACAAAACTACAACTAAAGAATCACATGATCAATGTGAGTTAATAAAAAGGATGTGATACTTGTATAAATAATCATTTGCTTCTCAGCTCTCACCACGACAAGACCTATTTAAGAAAATGTTGTACAGAATGATGATTCAACTTGATGGAAAAATCTATGGAAAAGACTACAACACCGTTGAACAAATGACCCAAGATTTAGATGTATTAACTAAAGAAGGATATCAAGCTAAATTAATTTTAAAATTTCCTCAAGTACATCCATTATCAACAGAAGAACTTGTTGCTATGGCTAAGGCGGAGAGAGAGAAAAAGTCTGAAGAAAACAAAGAGAAACAAACTTCCTAAATTTTAATAATCCTTACACTTGTAAGGTATAATTTTTTAAAACTCCATTTGGATGACCTTGAAATTACCCCCACCACTTTTCACAGTACATAAAACTCACTATTCAACACTATACACTCTTATTCTTTCACTAGACTCCGCAGCGTCAACATGGAAGAGCAAAAATACAAGTACAAACCTCGTTACTGTTGTGAACAACAGTGTACAGATTTAGGACCAATGATGGTGGATGGGTTAGCTTATACTAAATGTGAATTCTTCGGATCTTGTTATTGCAAATGCAAAACAAAACAACTACCACCACCAGAATTGCGAACTTTCAAATTTTACAAATCAAGATATTTTCATACATGTTGTCCTCAAAGATGTTTCAAATTTCACCCTCTAGATCTTGCTCATTGTCAACGCACCAATTCTCATCAAGATGATTTTTGTACACATATGATAAAAAGATGTAAAAACAGATCAGATTAGTATTCCGATCCTGTAGAACCATCAAATGTGTAATTTCAGTTTTACACTCTTTTTTAAAACTTCATTTGGATGACCTTGAGATTTCCCCCACCACTAGTTCTAATTTTTATATAATATTAAATCATTCACTTCCAACACTCTAACTAACAACATGGAAAACAAATTTATCAAGTTTGAACATATAATAACTGACAGGGAAGAGATGGAAGAATTGTTTCAAAACTTACTTTCTATCATTGACGAATATCCTATAAGATGGTTCAGAATTGTAGTTCAATATTTAAATCCTGGTGAATTGTTTTCTTCATCGAGTGAAGAGGATGAAACAACTACTTCGGTTCAAATAATTGAATTAAAAGACGAAGAAGAAGAACTAAACATTTTATTCAATCATAAGCTCAAGGTTCCCCATATATAAAAGCCCCCTCCCTAGACAGCCCCCCTCCCTAGACGCCTGCTCAAGGTCGCCATTATATAAGCCCCCTCCCTATGTGCCGATCCTCATTCTATCCCCGACTCTTCAACGATGAACAACTCTCCTTTGGCCCGAATGAATTCTAGTTTTGAAATAAACTCTAAAGAAGAGTTACAAGACATTTTTAATATTTTACAAGAACTTGTAGATAATTTTACAACCATCAAAATGAATTTGGAAATAACATACGATTGTCCTATTTGTGATAAAGTTGAAAGTTCGGACGAAGACAGTTTACTAAATCTAACTCCTGCACCATCTGACACTACTGATGGTAATAATAAAGAACAAAATATTTCCCACACCACTTCTTTATAATTCTTCGCTCCCCCCACCACTTCTTTATTTAACTAACATTTCTCGCTTTCACTTCTCATTCCTTCTTCGACTTTTCAACTATCAACATCACTTGTTTTAAAATTTCAAACACTAACACAATCATGATGGATATAATGGATGAAGTTCCCTTCATAACTAGAATGGAAGAGGATAAATTGAAATTGGAAATTAAACGATTAGAAATGGAACGGGAAAACCAACTCGAAATGTTACGTTTGTTCAAGCTTTTTAAATACATCATCTGGGGACTCTGCGTTTACCTTCTCATCGTCGTTGGTGTTTGCATTTACAACTCTGTAGTTCATCACAAAAGTTCAACTTGTTTAAACTCTGCTGTTGCACATTAATTGTATGTTCACAAATAAAATTCAAAAGTTACTTCAACCTATCCCACTATCACCAACTAGTTCAACTTTGAACTATTTCTGGTGGTAGTTGGGTAGGCTTTTTTAAAACTTACTCTGGATGACCTTGACATACTTTCCAGGCCCCCAGTTATAACTGTTGAATTTCAGTTTTGATCTTACTCTTAATTTTTGTTCAACTTTTAGAGTTTAGTTAACACAGTTGAATTTTACTTTTCAACTAACTCTTAATTCATGCCCAATTCTACTTCAAATTCAGGGCATATGCTCTCGCCATCTGCACCCTGCAGCTGCCCTGGCAGCTGACACCATCTGACCCCTGCAGCTGCCCTGGCAGCTGACGTCACTTCCGGTTTAGAAGTGGCTTTTTCCCTCTACTATGAGTTTATGCAAGGAAGTGAAAAGTTTACCTTACTACAACTAAAAAATGACAAGTGGGATGGAAAAAATAAAAGATTGTCAAATATAAGTTTAGGCACGGAAGAACATGATGCTGTTATTTTAACACAAGTGCCACAACTATCAGCTACTGGTGTTAACTTTATATGTGGAGGTAGACGATTAACCCATGTAAAATCTGGTAAAGATGATAATGATTGTGTTGTTGTGAAACAAACTATAGTTTTAGATAAAATAAATAACTTATATGATGGAAAAAATAAAAGAATATCTATCATATCAGCAGGAATAGCTCCGAATGATGTTGCTACTATTAATCAAGTTATAGCAACCTCTAATAACGATCCATCTGCGTATACATGTAATGGTAAACGTATCACATATCTTGATAATCCTACACGTAACAAAGATGCTACTAATGTAGAGTATGTAATGAATCTTGTAGGTAATGTAGTTATTGATATGCATAATCATTTAATTAAAACATCGATGAAACACAATAAAATCGAAGATTCTCAGAGAAACCAATGGATTAAAGATGAAATCATTGATAGATACTAGTAAAACTTATGAATATTTAAGTATGGAATATACAAAAAAGGATTCATTATCATAAAGTATTTCATAGAGTGAAGACGTTGGTTACATAAAACAGCATAATGAAGACCGTATCGCTCAGTCGTCGTCAAGACAGCGGCAAGAGAGGACGTGGTTTAACATCAGCTGCATTATCCCTGCTCAGACGGATTCCAATTGGTGCTGTTGTGAATCGAGCGATAGACGCTTTACCATACGAATTACATCTGCCCGGAGGTTATCAATATTGTGGACCTGGAACTAAGTTGGCAAAACGTTTAGCAAGAGGAGATCCTGGAATTAATAAATTAGATCAAGCTTGCAAAGAACACGATATAGCATATTCAAAGTATAAAGATTCAACAAATAGATCAATAGCAGATAAAATTCTAGCGGAAAAAGCTTGGCAAAGAGTAAAATCAAGTGACGCAAGTATTGCAGAAAAAGCATCGGCTTGGGCAGTAACTACAGCCATGAAGACGAAAGCAAAGTTAGGTGGTGGAAAACGTCGCAGAGGAAGACCTGCAAAGAGAGGCACTCCCAAAAGAGGTGGAAACATTAAAAAAGGACGTCGTAGAACTCATAAAGCAAGTGTAAAGAAGACTTCTGTTTGGCAAATGGTAAAAAACGGAGCAGGTTTATACCTAAGACCATACCGTGTGTACTAAATAAGAAGAATCAATTGATAATTCCAAATAAAGCCTTAACAAATCATCAGTTAAATGATTATGTAAAATGTTTGAAAATACCATTCTTTCGAGGAGTTTTTATGAAAGATGCATTACCAACTAAAATATGGAAAAATGAAACTGGAATAGTAAATTTGGATTCCACCTATGGTCCAGGTACTCATTGGGTATGCTATAAAAAGCTCGGACAAACCGTTTACTACTTTGACAGTTTTAGCAATCTACCACCGCCAAAAGAACTTCAACATTATTTTCGAAACTCAAAAAACTGTTTTTACAATTACAAAAAAGAACAACCTAACAATACTGAAATATGTGGGCATTTATGTTTGGAGTTTCTAGCGAAAAGTGTCAGTCAGCTTTAAGATGTCATCGTATACAGTGTCATTGAGTGGAAATTCATCCACATTGAAAAGTACGCTGTTCCCAGCATTGCGTCTATCCAAGGAACGATTATGGGAAGCGGCATTACTTGATTTGACTACCTACAACTCAATTCCCAATGTTACGGAAGGGAAGAACAATTTACTACATTATTATGAAACTAAGGATGCTGCAGGAAAATACTCAGAATTGAAAATAATTACATTTCCTACTGGAGCTTATGAAATTGATGATATAAACCAATTATTACAGAAACAACTCGGAGAAGACAATATTACCGTTAAAGGAAACAATAATACTTTAAAAGCAGAAATAACTTCAAAATATTATATTGATGTCAGCTTGGAACAGTCGATTGGCAGTTTACTTGGATTTACAGATACAAAAAAGAAAATCTTAACTCCTGGAACTACTCATTCAGGTGATTCAACTGTAACAATATTGAAAGTAAATAGTATCGATGTCACGTGCAACATTATACACGGATCGTATAGAGATGGAGTTAATCAACATATTTTACATACATTTTATCCAACAGTGGCTCCCGGTTTTAAAATTGTTGAGAAGCCACAAAACTTGATATACCTACCGTTAAACACCAGTTTCATTTCAGACATCGTACTGAACATATTGGATCAAGACGGTCATAGTGTTGACTTTAGAGGAGAAACAATTACTATACGGATACACATCAGAGCAGCAACATAAAAGTCAACATGGGATTATCATTTAAACCGCAACGGAAGAGTCGGGAGCTCAGTAGCTCCTCAACATTGGAAGAGTTAACATCGGACAACATTCGTTTTCTACAGAAGATTGGATTGAAACTTAACAGCGATGGATATCCTGGATATATATATCAAGGACCAACGTTCGACGAAACACTATGGGAGAAGGAATATCACACGCACAACCCTTACACTTCATCAAAATTAAACAATAACGATGAAATAAGGATCCCCATTCAACAACAAGATATTTACACTTTACCGTGTGAAAGTTACTTGTACATCGAAGGACGGGTATTAAAATTGGATGGAAAAACTGCTTCAACAGTTCCTTTTATAAATAACCCGATGGCATATCTTTTTGATGAAATAAGATATGAAATATCAGGGGTGACGGTTGATTCAACAAAAAAGGTTGGTTTAACAACGACATTGAAAGGATTAACATCATTAACACCGCATGAGAAGAATTCAATAGTCACCGCCGGATGGGTTGCCCCCGATAAAGACACTATAACACCAGCTTCCAACGGTCACTTTGATTTTCATGTACCTTTACGATTGCTTTTGGGATTCGCTGAAGATTACAAACGGGTAATAATAAATGTCAAACAAGAATTAGTATTACTCAGATCTTCAACTAATAAGGACTTGATACTTGCAGACCCTGCAACTACGGAAGATAAACTGGAATGGCAACTACAGTTGGATAAAGTTGTTTGGAGAGTACCTCATGTAAGATTGGCTGATGAACATAGAATCCTATTATTGAGAAAGTTGAAATCTGACCGTGATATTGTGATGCCATTCCGAAGTTGGGAATTTCATGAATACCCTACACTACCTCAGACAGAACGACAAACATGGACCGTCAAGACATCAACTTACTTGGAACGAGCAAGGTACATAATACTCGGTTTTCAAACTAAGCGAAAAGATGTTATCACTGCAAATGCTGGTCAATTTGATCACTGTAAAATAAAGAATTGTAAAGTTTTCCTAAACTCTCAATTCTTTCCCTATGACAATTTGAATGTCATGTTCAGCAAAAAACGTTTTTCCATTTGATACGATATGTATGCAAGATTTCAATCGTCATATTATGGAAAAACTAATACACCACTATTATCACCTGACCAGTATTATTCCAAGGCTCCAATAATTGTAATCGATTGTTCAAAACAAAATGAATCGGTAAAATCATCAAGTGTGGATATAAAAATTGAAATGGAATTTGAAGAACCAGTAGCGGATGGAACTTCGGCATACTGTCTAATTCTACATGATAAAATAGTTACTTACACACCGCTGACCGGAATTGTGAAGAATGTACTTTAAGAAGATTTGTACAAAGACTGCAAATTTTTGAGGTTAGAATTATCTGCTTCAATTTTTGAGGTTAGAATTTTATTTGTGAAAGACAAGTTGAAAACAAATAATTATGTAATTGTATAAATTTCAAGGATTTTACGAAAAATATAAAAGCGAGAAAATAATTAGTGAAAACTTCATTCTATCTTCAACCGTCGTATGGGAAACATCATTCGCAAGATGAATTCTACTAACGGAGAAGAAAATACATCTCTAATAGATGATAATAGTTCAGATATAGAAAAACAAGTTGAACGAGAAATGGACGAGTTCCTAAAGTTTAACAAACATAAGAAGAGAGAAGAATAAGAAGCTGAAAAAGAAGTAAAAAGGAAGAAGGTTGAAGTTAACATTACAACCAATATTTTAACAGAAGTATTTCTTCGGATTATCTACCCAATTTCTTTATGCATGACAAAAGGTATATCAGTTGGAATTTTAAAATCAATGGATTATTCACCAATTGTTATTTTAAATCATGGAAACAAAATGGTTACTTTCAGTGAAACTACTTGGGAATCTCTCATGAAACATTTACATCTTTTGGAGTGCTATTTAAGTAACAACACATTTGGAGGAAGAACAAGATTAAGTTTATTGGAATCAAATATTGAAGTTGATATAGTAAAACATCGTGGAGGACAAATTGTTCGCTTCAGAGATTTAACTACCCACAATGTTAAATTATATTTTACTAAAGAAGAATTTTACACTTTAAGTTGTACTACCGGTCCTGTCACCAGATATTTGAAACAACTAATATTTTCAAGTGCAATAATTAAAGACTATCTAATTGATACATTGGACAAACAACCTTTTGTTCCAATTTTATACGGTCCCGTGGATACTTCAATCTTTAATAGAATACCTCAAGAAGTTGAAATGTGGAGACAATTAAACAACTATCACACCAATTTTAATATCGATGAAGTGGCACAAGAAGTGAAAGAAGAAGAACAATCCTGTCTGTTATAAACGTCGGCTCATTCAATTTTTAAGTCAGTTGTTAATAAGACTTCATCATGAATAAACGGGTTTCGTTTTCTAATGCACCACACATAATGGAAGTTAAAAGAGGTATAATTGAATTTCAAGCTTTCCGAGGAAATGATGGTAATTTTATTATTAAAGAATTAGTAATCTTGGACATGAACACATCAGTAGTTTATCATTATTTGTTCAAACCTCCAGTACCATTTAATAGACTAACAACTAAAGCGAAAGTTACAAACAAATGGTTGAACAAACATTTTCACAACTTAAGATGGGATGAAGGTTTCATTAATTATAACATGATGCCGCACATTATGAATCATTATTGCAAAGAGTTTAAAATTATCTACACAAGAGGATTGGAAAAAGCAAATTGGATACAATCATTTACAAGCAACGAAGTGATTAATGCAATAATTGATAAAGATTTCCAATGCTACTTCAACGAACTTTGTATTTCATCAAAAAGTTTTAAACATCGAAGGTCGCAGTGCGCTTTAAAGAATGCCTACCGCTTGAATAGTTTCCTTCAAAAAAGTGGTGGGGGTAGTGTCGATTATAAAAGTGAGAGCGCTACCATGACGCAGCATGAGTATTACTCGAACCTCCGAACAGACAACATCTCCAACGGACATTCTTATTTACAAGAAAATTAACAATAACATCAAGATGGCATCGCAGAACTTACTTCAAAATTTGGTCGATCAGTTCAACGCTCATTCTAAATCATCAATTCTACCTACGAAGAAATGTTCTGAACTAAAAGAAGAAAAACATTACATCATTCATACGATCAAGAAAATGGAAACTTCAGTAGGTGATGCTATTAATTGCACATTGAGCGAGGCACCGTATACAGTTGGTGACGAACCGAAGTTTCAAATCTTCCTACCTACACGTTTTGTACAACTTCTTCAAAATGAAGATCTTCGTGTAGTTCAACCTGGCGCACTCTATTTGGTTTCGCACGGACCAAGTGGAAATAACTCTACTGAACTTACAATTCATGTAACACCTACTATTGATTAGTTTGTACATAACATTGTAAATATTTGTTTGTAATTGTTTTTCAATAAATATGATATAAAGAAAAAACAAAAAAAAAAATTAAAAGAAGCAACATATTGTGATGTCTTTGTACATTACAATATGTTGCTTTTTTAAAAATTCCACGGGATGACCTTGACCCACTTTTGTGTGATTATAAAAGCGAAAATCTACTTGTGAAATTCATTAGTCTACGACTACCTTTCGTACCGTACACATCTTGCTCACTCTATCGCTTAATATAAAAACTAAAAGATGTCTCTCAAAGTCAAGTGTGCATCTTATGATACCAACACCATTACAACTTTTGAACAACTCGAAGATTTAACCAACGAAATGCGAGTTTTACTTACCGGTGGTTATCACTTAACTGTTGATGTTAGTGCTACTAATACAAGGATGTTCACTAAAACAAAATATTGTGATGATGAAATATTTATTTCTACACAACCTACAACTTCTTCATCGCCTACTGGTCAACATAACATCAAGTTCCAAAAATATTACCAATGTTGAATAACTTTTGACAAACAAAACTACAACTAAAGAATCACGTGTTGAATGTGAGTTAATAAAAAGGATGTGATACTTGAATAAATAATCATTTGCTTCTCAGCTCTCACCACGACAAGACCTATTTAAGAAAATGTTGTACAGAATGATGATTCAACTTGATGGAAAAATCTATGGAAAAGATTACAACACTGTTGAACAAATGACTAAAGATATAGATGTATTAGCTAAAGAAGGATACCAAGCTAAATTAATTTTGAAATTTCCTGAAGTACATTCGCTATCAATAGAAGAACTAGTTGCTATGGCTAAAGCTGAGAAAGATAAAAAATCTGAAGAAAACAAAGAGAAACAAACTTCTTAAGTATCAACATTCCTTACATTAGTAAGGTATAATTTTTTAAAACTCCATTTGGATGACCTTGAAATTACCCCCACCACTTTTCACAGTACATATAACTTCCTATTCAACACTATACACTCTTATTCTTTCACTGGACTCCGCAGCGTCAACATGGAAGAGCAAAAATACAAGTACAAACCTCGTTACTGTTGTGAACAACAATGTACAGATTTAGGACCAATGATGGTGGATGGGTTAGCTTGTACTAAATGTGAATTCTTCGGATCTTGTTATTGCAAATGCAAAACAAAACAACTACCGCCACCGGAATTGCGAACTTTCAAATTTTACAAATCAAGATATTTTCATACATGTTGTCCTCAAAGATGTTTCAAATTTCACCCTCTACATCTTGCTCATTGTCAACGCACCAAGTCTCATCAAGATGATTTTTGTACACATATGATAAAAAGATGTAAATACAGATCAGATTGGTATTCCGATCCTGTAGAACCATCAAATGTGTAATTTCAGTTTTACATTCTTTTTTAAAACTTCAATTGGATGACCTTGAGATTTCCCCCACTACCGGTTGTAATTTTTATATAATATTAAATTCAACTTTAAATCATTTCACTTCCAACATTCTAACTAACAACATGGAAGCAAAATTTATCAAGTTTGAACATATAATAACTGAGAGGGAGGAGATGGAAGAATTGTTTCAAAACTTACTTTCTGTCATTGACGAATATCCTATAAGATGGTTCAGAATTGTAGTTCAATATTTAAATCCTGGTGAATTGTTTTCTTCATCGAGTGAAGAAGATGAAACAACTACTTCGGTTCAAATAATTGAATTAAAAGACGAAGAAGAAGAACTAAACGTTTTATTCAATCATAAGCTCAAGGTTCCCCATATAAAAGCCCCCTCCCTAGACAGCCCCCCTCCCTAGATGCCTGCTCAAGGTCACCATTATATAAGCCCCCTCCCTATGCGCCGATCCTCATTCCATCACCGACTCTCCAACAATGAACAACTCTCCATTGGCCCGAATGAATTCTAGTTTTGAAATAAACTCTAAAGAAGAGTTACAAGACATTTTTAATATTTTACAAGAACTTGTAGATAATGTTACAACCATCAAAATGAATTTGGAAATAACATACGATTGTCCTATTTGTGATAAGGTTGAAAGTTTAGACGAAGACAATTTACTAAATCTAACTCCTGCACCATCTGACACTACTGATGGTAATAATGAAGAGCAACGTCTCTCCCCCACCACTTCTTTGTAATTCATCCTTCCCCCCACCACTTCTTTATTTAACTAACATTTCTCCCTTTTACTTCTCCTTCCGTCTTCGACTTCTGAACTATCAACATCACTTGTTTTAAAATTTCAAACACTAACACAATCATGATGGATATGATGGATGAAGTTCCCTTCGTAACTAGAATGGAAGAGGATAAATTGAAATTGGAAATTAAACGATTAGAAATGGAACAGGAAAACCAACTCGAAATGTTACATTTGTTCAAGCTTTTCAAATACATCATCTGGGGACTCTGCATTTACCTTCTCATCGTCGTCGGTGTTTGCATTTACAACTCTGTAATTCATCACAAAAGTTCAACTTGTTTAAACTCTGCTGTTGCACATTAATTGTATGTTCACTAATAAAATTCAAAAGTTACTTCAACCTATCCTACTATCACCAACTAGTTCAACTTAGAACTATTTCTGGTGGTAGTTGGGTAGGCTTTTTTAAAACTTACTCTGGATGACCTTGACATACTTTCCAGATCCCATTTATAAATTTGAATTTCAGTTTTAAACTAACTTTTAATTTTGTTCAACTATTAAGAGTTTTGTTAACACCGTCAAATTTCAGTTTTCAACTAACTTTTAATTTATGTGCACTTTTAGTTCAACCCTAGTTACTTTATTCGCAAATTCAGTTCAACCGACCACCAACGCTATCGCCATCTCCACCCCAATATTTCAACATCTCTGCCCCCAACACTTGCCCGAACATCTGCCCATAGGGGCAGCTGCCCGGACATCTGTTCGGTTTTAAAAATATAAAAGAAAGGTAAAGGAGTGGGGGTGGCGCATGCTCACCAATGCAAAACTAAGGTTTGAGGTTAGAATTATCCATGGCGGCCGCCATGTCTAGTTCAGTTTCAACACATAGAGTCGGCGACCGGTTATTGGTCTAAAGGAGTGGGGGAAAGGGTGGTGGGGGAAGGTTGCCATTTTATAAGCCCTCTCCCTAGGCGGCGCTTCTCATTCGATCGCCAACTTTCAAACGATAAACACCTCTCCCATGGCACGAATGAATTATCCCGCTATCACCAACTACTTCAACTTAAAACTATTTCTGGTGATAGTTGGATGGAATTTTTAAAAACTCTGGATGACCTCGGCATATTTTCCAGATCCCAGTTATAAGTTTGAATTTCAATTTTGAACTAACTCTTAATTTTTGTTCAACTGTTAGAGTTTCGTTAACACCGACAAATTTCAATTTTAAACTAACTTTTAATTTATGCTCACTTTTAGTTCAACCCCACTTTATGCGCAAATTCACTTCACCCTAACGCCAACACTATCGCCATCTCCACCCCAACCTATATGGCATAACATATAACTACAGCATCTCATATATACCCTCTAACCCCCACCGGAAGCTATATGGCATGGCAGCTGGCGCCAGCTGCCCGGGCTACTGCTCCCGGGCAGCTGCTACTTCCGGTCTAGGTGTGACCAAACCACACTACTGAGAAGTTGTTAGCAAAACACGGATGTTTATAAAATGTAAGTAAAATTGACATTTTTATACACAATAATATTTTTGAAATTTTTGATAAGGTTTGGTTTTAGATGTGAGATATTAGAAAAGAATACATACTCACAGAGCATATATTGAGAAAACATATTCTATTGATGCAAAGTAATGGATTTTTTCACCGGTTTGCTTCGGCTTTTGAGAAACTACAAACAATGCAATTCAATCCAATTCCTTTTATATTAAACAAAATTGCAAATGTTTTTGAAAAGCATAATTTTTAGATAGGAACCAAAGTTACACGAAGTATGTAAATTGTAGCTATTTTGTTCGTTTTGTATTTAACATAAATTTTTTATAAACATAAAAAATGCTCAATAAATTCTTACACAGTTAAAAGTTTTATACGTTTTTAATAAGTTCTTTGAAGGTTTTTCTAAAATTACATGACACGTAGATGTGTTAAGGTACAATTACGTCATTATGAGTTTATATCAATGATATAAATATAATTTTCTTCTATACCAATGCTATTTGATCATGCTATTAAAACTAACGAAGGATTTTAACAAACTCATGTGTAAATAATGTGTAAATAAGCATTACTGTTTTTCTAGTTCCATTATAGTGGATGACTGACTTGATAAGACTGAAATATTGTTCATCAGATGTACTTTTTATTTTTTAATTATATTAGTTACAGTATAACTGATAAAATAATGTATTTAAAATTAATAAATTACTCATCAGATTGATGATATTGAACGGGTAGCATTATAACCCTAGGAAAAGTGTCATTGTTTAGTTGTCAAAAGTCACTCTAAACATAGCTTTGATTTATCACAAATTGTTATGGTAACCTATTTTTTTAATAAATTGAAAAAAAAACAGTAACTTAAGCAAAACCTATTTTTACCTGAGAAAAGAAATTTTTAGGAAAATGTTCATTCTATAAGAAATTATATTAGAATATACTACAAACAATTAAATTTTGTATAAAAATGACTTTAAATTCAATATCCATCATATTGTAAAAAACAGATCATTAACCATAGGTATGTTATATGCAGCTGCATATATAAATCTTCATGTGGGCCAGGAAGTGCCAGTAACACATTTGATGAAACATGTTGGATTAACATCCGGTTCGTTGACCCAGGTGGTGATTTTTCACAGCTTGCGTTTTCGCATCAGTGGACCAGTATTTGTAATGGACATCAGTGTAGAGAAAAATACCGAGGAGATTAACCGACATGTTTGACCCTCTATTTTGTTCGCTTATGATACAATATTTTTAACCTTTGACACATTAAGTGTTTAGCGGAATAATGTTTACTTTCAGAAGTATTTATTATGTTAGAAGTAATAATCTTGCTCCTTTATATTGGTTGAAGAAGTAAAACAATATAATGTCCCTAAATTAAAGGGATAAGCGATTAAAATCACAGAATGATCCTTTATGGAAGGTTACTATTATCGCCAAGTTTGCTAATTTGTCAATCTATTTCTCAAGTATCTCTTCTGTTGTGTCAAGACAAATTAAACTATCGTAACTTAACCCTAACTAACTAAATTTAATATTATAATATTTTACTGTGGAGGACCGACGAGAAATTTATCTGCCAGAAGGCCTCAAATTTTAAAGTGTTTGTTAAGTTTTTTTTAATTTGGTTTAAATTTAAGTTATGTCACTGGCATTTTTTACGTTTTGACGGGGAACGGTCCAAATCCCGTGCTTATTACTATCTAACATCAACCAGTTGTTAGAAAGCAAAATAAATTAATAGCCCAATGACAAATGGCAAAAGGGTTCGGAATCGATACTTTAAAAAGCTACCAACTCTTTTCAGGATCAAACCGGCAACCTTTGCATTCAAAGGCGAGCACTATAACCACTCAGCTACTTAGCCGGTTAAAATGAATAATGACAATGTTTCAAATAATGAATAAGTACATTGTATAAACTGCACTGCCAAAAAACATGTTTGGGGTGGTTTAATACACTAATTGTTCTGGTTGTTGTACCTCTTAAACTGTATTGGAGTAAATAAAATAAAATATCAATGTTGCCTACTATACCTATTCTGCCAAAACTTAGATGTGACAAAATCACACAAAACAATGCAACACAGCCTTTGTCCCACGTTTTACCTTTTCCCACAAGCCAATTTATATGATTTTTACCCAAACTAAAGCATATATTGATATTAAATATGTGAAAAAATGTGAATTTATTTTATTTATTATGACACAAGCAGATAGAGCATTTGAAAATTAAAATTAAATGGAACATATCCCTGAAAAATGTTAAGTTTGCTTCAAATAGATATAAGAACAACAATCTACAACAGTTATGGACAAACTTAAATTTAGTTAAAAAAAATAGATAAATATAAGTGTTATAAAGACTCAAACAAAAATCTATAAACACTTTTTCAACCAAAACAATTATTCTAAGCTTATAAAAGCTATATTAATATCCATTCTTGACATGCATATTCAAGCAGCAAAGATACATTCCTTTGGCCCCGATATACGTCTATGTTGTGGCTAACCCAAAATAACAATGAGGTTAACTGTTTTCCAGTTTTATTTCAGTGTGTTTCAATTGTTTGATATTATAAGATTTTTATTTTACTTATATTCATATACTGTATTCAAACATTTTTATTAAAACTATGCTAATATGCCAATAATATAACCCTCGATCTAACGAGCACACAGAAAAAAATATAACCATCTACAACAATGTGATATTTAATCATCTCTATGTATATAAAAATGAGTCACCATATCTCTGGTCACGGCACCACTCGTGAAAAGCTGGACCGATTTCACTAATTCTTTTCTTGTTGTGTTTGTTATTGTCATTAGAAGGTGCATATAAAAGAAAAAATAAGAAAATTCGACAGGGTCTCGCCCCGTACGGTATGTCATAAAAATTACCATGTTATTCTTATGGAAGCAACATTTTTGTATTGTAACATATGATTACGTTTAGAAATATTAAAAAATATATATTATACAAACAGCTGCTCATATTTCAAGTATTGAGGGGAGATTGGTAATAACTAAACTAGACTGACGGTGAGTGAAAGGAGCGAACGATCTCACCTGAAGGGCAAAAACTTCCTCTGGTTGGCCTTGCAAAGTATACCGGGTAAGCTAAATTATGCTATTTATAAATTAAGCCGGAAATCTAATATTTAATGAGCTAAATGAACTATTTGTAATTTAAAAATCAAAGTGTTAAGAAATAAACGGTAATTAGCTTAAAGTTTTCTTTATTCATTTTGTTTCTACAGTTATTGTAAAAATTAAACAAAAAATAATCCTGATCTCAGGTAAAATATAAAACATTTTCCACCTACACTTAAACGCTTATGTGTTTACTTACGATATTTTAAATCGGTGTGGTTACAAACTGAATTTACCTGGAAAAAACAAAAATAATAATTACAAACACATTTTTAACATACATCATTTAAATAATATTGAGATTTGAAGTTCATCATAGTTGAATTCTGAATGACAATACTCAACATTAAAACCACGGCTTAATTCAATAAAATTTATCACTACAATGCAAACAATATAGGCATATCTTGGTATATGCTTCTTACTACTGCTGATGTGTCCTCGTCAAAAATATTCTGTTACGAGAGCATTTAAGTTTGAATTACTTTTGAACTGACATAATTGTACTTCTTTGAAATCGTTGAGGTTATTGTACATTCGCTGTCTCCTGCACAACTGTAAATGTTACAAGTGATAGTGCAAACATAATTGGGTATGAATATGAACTTAAATGTAATCCTACATTTCGTGGGACACAAGCTTACACGACTGAGTGACAAGCTGTCATTGAACACAGGCAGTATCGTAGTCATCACCATCAGTCAACTCCTGTCAATGGAACACCAACAGTTTCACCAAGTGTACTGTTGTCAATAAAGAGGAAAATTAACACCTATTTGTTTTGTAAATTTTTTTGAGTTTGCCATAGGGTAAAATAGTATTTTTGGATTATTTATAATTTCAAACAAAACAAGAGCATATCAAAATATAATCCATCATATTCAAAGACAGAATATAGAGGAGTTCTTCAGTTATTTTCCATATTAGATGTATATGGCATTCATAGCCAGCCACCAACTTCTGAAAAAAATATAAAGGATATTCTGCAGTGCATAGCACCTCCGTCAATATATTTAAAACAGCACTAAAACAAACATTTATGACCTCTCTTTATAAAGCTAAATCAAGGGCGCTAAGCCATTGCAGCCTAGCTTCACTTGCACAATGGAGACTAAACAACCCTTTGGGGAAGCCCCCCAATGAGCACTCAGTGCCTATGTGATTCATATTCAGGAACTCCGCTCCACAGCCGCATAACATCTTCTGCCATTCTCCATTTGTATTCCAAATAATTACATCTTGCTACTCCAGTGTGGAGTCGATTGAGAACAGTCCACTGTTTCCGTGGAAGATCCATACCACTTACTGCCAAGGTCGGGTCAGCAATTAAAAAGTGATTCCTTCTTTGGAAAGAATGTATTGAAGGATATATTGACTGTAAAAACATTTCATACAAAAAAAAATATCTTAAAACCCATATTTTTTTATTGTGAAGTTTGAAATATATATGGTAGTAAACAAACTTGTGTCAAGCAAAATTAAAGATAAAGTTCGCAATATTGTCTTGTAGTTCTTGGAATTGTACGGTGAAACACGATAAAAGAAAATTAAAATATTTATCTCTTTAAAAACATAATTCAAATCGAAAACTTAAGCTGTTTGGTCGCACCTTAATTATAATATCGCTTGAGGAACTGACTAAATAAATATGATCTAAATAACCATTTGTCATATACTATAATACGAGTGTGTTTGGAGAGATGTATTTTCCATAATCTCGAAAGTCTAGCTGGTAGGTTTTGCTTAAACTTTGCGTTTGAGAATGTTTTTCCAAAAATAAGTTTAGAAGCAGCCCAAACCCCACAAAAATTTTTTTGTCCAAAACTATCTTTAAAATTGATTTTTAAACATTGGTATTATGGGTTGCTATCAACGAAACAAAACAACAACGAAATGTAAAAAAAAATAAAAGAATGCTACTTTTAAGCGTTTGTTTTGAAACGGATGTCAAATAGAGGGCGTAAACTTCAAAGCCTGATAATTATTATCATACTATAGCAAAAGTAAACTAAAACCAACAAGCAAGGTTTGGTTACCCTGGTACTGTATACAAACCCTAACAGTACCCGCCCTAAGTACAACTTAGTACATTATGCCACATGATACAATAGAGCCGCTGATTAATGCTCTGTTTGTGTCTGTGGTTGTAACCGGAATTGACGTGTCAAATGTCAAATGTCAATGGTGTCTGACTGTCATAGACCCAATTGCTTATAAAGTTAGCCATTGTACAGGGTGTCACATACGTCTCTGGACAACGGTATATAGCGTATAGGTTAAGACAAACACATTTAACCATAACAACATGGGTCTTTGGTGCATAGTTTCGAGTTTATCCGTCGGTATGTGTTCTTTTACAAAAGTACATAACTCTTAAAAGGATTGAGGTATAGCGTTGATATTTTCCATGAATATTTTTCTTTGAATGAATAGGAGTATCTTTAAAACTTAAAAATTTAACTAGAAGAGTAAATATCGAATTTAAATTTAAAAAAAGTAAAAAACACAAACAAAAGTAAATTCGGTCACTTCAGATATGATTTATGGTAAATAATATTACTGTATTTTTGTAAGAACTTTAAATTGGTGTAGAGGGAGGAGGCATGGGAAACCTTGTGTAAATAGATTACAAACATTTAAATTTATTCCCCACAACCCCTATTGTGCGAAAAGAAAAGTTTCTCCTTATAGACAAAAAAGTTATTTTTGCTAAGACTTCGTTAGAAGATTATATGTTTTTCTACATGTTCTAAAATAACAGGCAAAGCAACTTTTAAAACAGTAATTTAAATCGAGGAGTTTTGAAATTGCAATGAATAAAAACACAATACTGTAAATACAAATTTATGTGTAAAAGTTCCAGAAATGTCAAAGTATGTATCTTGTCTAGAGGAGTCGTTAAGGCTAATGGAAAAGTAAACTAGGAGCTTGTAGATTATTGATGGACCTGAGTGGTCTTCTCTGTGTCAGATACTAGGAGATACGGTGATGCTCCACAAACGTTTCTCGCTCGCTCTTGTTCAATAATTGCTTATTTTATAGTTGCCCGATTACTAAAAATTATATAAAATTACTTATCTCTTATTTGAATTTTATATTTCCTAAATGATTTGTAGCTTGGAGATATTTTGTGATATTAATTTGACAATTATTTAGTTAAAAGTTCTAAAAATATCGTGTGACGCAATATTAAAGTTAGGTTAAGTTTTCGTAAAAAAGAAACAATTTTATGTTTCACATTAGACAATCTATCCTAAAATCAACATAATAACCCTAGTTTGGTTTCGGCATTTAGCTTTTTATCAGATATTTTCGTATGACTTTTTTTATTTGATTGAATGTCGGTTAAAATAAAACGCGCATCCTTTTAAGAACCAGTTTAGAAAAAAGTAAGCAATTAAAACTAAACAAAATTATTGTATGATCAAATAGATTTAATTGAAATTACTATGAACAGTATCAATTTATAAAAAGAATGACTAGCCTTATATATGCGTATAAAACAACACTATCATGTCAATAAATCAAATAAACCAAAAGATACGAACACTGTATATAAAATGTTTTAATCATATTTACTGTAAGCTATAAACAGCATTTATCACCTTATTTTACCGTTAGCAATAACTAAACTTTTTTTAAAGTCTCACACAAATAAATTGTAAATATAAATACTTTAAAAAGTTCAAGAAACGTATAAAGTACATTTATAAATATGCGTGTAGCTCTATCGAAGTGTACACGTGAGTGTATATACCCGTTACGTTAACGGATCAGTGGTTTACACGACATGTTGTCATTGTATCATCATCCATCACATCTATCGGAGGCTTGTCCATGTCCATGTCCATGTCGATACTCTAGTAGCCCTGAGGGTATCATATTGTAGCATTACAGTCAAATATCTACACTATTAATGATTTATGTAACATCTTACCTAGTATCTGATTATAAGACTTAAAGCACAGTTTTATTCGTGGATAAGGAGACCCCGGCCGAACCGTTGAGCACGTCTGCCTCAAAATGGGCATTTTGCGCAAGCCCCCGGAAGGATGGGATATTGAAGGAAGAGAAAGGGTGAGACAAGGGACTGTCCACTCACGTTCCAGTTAGAGGTTTCTATGCCCGTCGCATTCCTTACCCCCTGCTGCCTTGAACATATGTTCCAGCTAGAGGTTTCCATGCCCATAGCATTTCTCCTCACCCCCTGCTGTCTACATAAGTTCCAGCTAGGGGTTTACATGCAGTTCGCATTAACCCCCCACTATCTTGAACATGAATGGATTATGAAGGAAGGGAAATTGTCATAGTGGACAGCCAAAAGACTTACCACAGTGTTATGACAACTTCGTTTGCTGTACCCAATGTCAACTTCGCAACTAGTATAAACCAGTTTTAAAGTTGTCCTGGGACTTAAAGCACAGTATTATACAGAGAAATTTATAAACTTTCACAGTAATTTATAATATTTAAGGTAATTTAAATCTTTTTGTGAGAATTTAATGTGATTAACTACTTACACAATTGTTTCATTAATATATCTCAAAGTGAAGGAGGTAAGGGAGCACTTATATTTTTCGGTGCTTAATTTATATACTGATACCACTACTTTTAAAAGATAATTTTGAACTGGACCTTTACGGCTTTTTATTTCTGATCTCAATGATATAGCCGAACGCATATCCGCCCGCGGACGCGACACCGCCACGCTACACACTCAGTATGTAAAAAAAAAACAAAAAAAAAAAAAACACATAACTGTATGTTAAATTACATATTAAATTAAACTAAAAAATTCCAATCCCCAGTGTGGATTGTAATTTGTACATACAGTTTTTGAATTAAAGAAAGTATATCACACAAAATGAGCAATAAAATACCAAACATAACCATCGCAGTGATGTTAGCTAGTGGCAACCATACAAAAGACATACCTAATGGCAACCATACCTATTTTCCAAATCTGTAAACAGTAAAGTAACAACGAATTAAAGATCTTGTCAGGACGAGGTTTTCACACTGTAAAAGGTTATTCGTAAAAAATTAAATCAATTGTGTTAATAATTATTACTGTTACCACACTGGAAAAAACAAGATGCTCTTAATTATTGAGGTATGACAAAGACTTTTGTTTGACAAATACTAAAATGACCCTTTAGCCATATGGATGTTGTTTATTATTATTTGTTTTTCAAATTTAGTTTGGAAGGCCAAATAATAATCTCTAAATCTTTTAGATTCTAGGTAAACAAAAATGTCTTCTCATGACTTTTTTTAATAAAACTAAATATTACCATAAAACTAAATCACTCATCAACCATGAAATAAGTCACGAGACTTGTTATATTGCAATCATTAAATTTCATACTAATAACCAAAATTGTCAATGTACGAGCATTGTGTTAACACATCGAAAATTCTTCAATTCATCTAAAAAATGCCCTCAAAAAGGTTAATAGTTTCGGCATTGTTTAAAAATATAGGAAAATAACCTTTATTTTCTGTAAATATTATATCCAAAAGAACTGAAACGAATCAGATTGTTTTATAAACATAATGGATTGTCAAACTACAATCCAGCAATCAAATGTCATTACAGCGCATCTCCGATATTTCACTGGATGTTCCATGTCACTAATTAATGTGGGATTTGTGATGCTGTTGTAATTAGATCCAAGTCACGTGACATGGGAAAAGCCTGTGTCCGACTGTCAGGAGTAGAACGACTGTTGTTGGGAATCGTGTGAACATGATTTTTATAGTTATAAATCGAAAGAAAATTGTACAATGGCTATTATTCATATCCACATAATTATTTAATTGGATTTAGTGAAAAAAAAGATTATTGCAAGTATTAGTTGTCACAAAACAATGAATAACGATAATTAATAATACTAGAGTAACCGTTACTTGATTTCTAGTACTTATTTACTATACTTACAGCATACCCAGCACCTAAAGTTTATTTAAATATGCACTTTAACAGATGTTTAAAATGCCCAACCGAATTCCAATGTTTTATTAGGAGAAAATTTTTAATTTCAATGAAGGATAGGATCTTTATTTTAAATAAGATTCTTATCAGTTTTTTTAAAAACAACTACAGATCAAAAGCCCTATCCAACGACAAAAAAAAAAAAAAAAAAAAAAAAAAAACTTGAAAATCGGTTTTAAAGTTAAGGCATAAGTATAAACGCTGGGTGGTCACGATTTCCCATTACTGTATATCGTGTTTATAGATTTAAAGCAACATTCTGTAATAACCACCAAGCTGAAGATGTGATAATTTGAATTTATGTCATGGCAATAAACTAAAAAGAAACAGTGATTTTGGTGTTTAGATAAATTGTTAGGTATTACAATAGGCTGAAAAAAATAATAACTGAAGAAACGTCCCTTTTCCAGCCTCACTTAATGCATTTAGTAAAACGTAGATCAACCAACAGTTGAAAGTAATACTAAAACCTTTCCAGTACTGCGATGTACACAATTCCATACGTTATTAATTTTGTTTAAAAGTGAAGATTGAACGTTAAAGGTAGACTGAATAAGTTCATGTTACCAGCTACAATAACAATCGTGCAATAGTTTTATTTATATATATATTTATTTATTTATTGGACGAGGTCTTAAATCTTTATAGCATTGATAGCAATATTTATGGTAATTAATTATGTACTACGGCACAAATTGTTTGCCTCAGCGGCATGCACAGCATTATAAATATGTTTAAAGTTTGAGCAAATTGTACGAGCTAAAGACTATTTGTAACAACAGTTAATATCAATGTAAATAATACAAATATCGTAAAATAAAAAGAGTATTTATTACTACATTAATACTACATGAAATTATACATTAATATTACATTTACCCCTACGAAAATTCTTTATCAAAATTTTTCGATCCTTTCTTGTGCAAAAGGTCGTATAAGAACAAACCGAATGCTCAGAAATAAAATATTATTAAAGCGTTAAGTCATGATTGGTCTATTATTAATTTGTACCACAAGAGATACCGCAACCGTAAATAGGCCTCAAACACAGGTCACTTATACTACGAGAAGTAAATTCACGTTATTCATACAGTAATGGGTATAACACACAAATTGGGATGCTCAGGGATTCGAGGTCTTGCCTCCATTGTCAAAGATTGCCAGACCAAGCATTGGCATAAATAGAAAATGTCATAAGTTTATTTGTAGTCCTTACAGATAAATGAAATATTTAAATACGAATGACGGTGATTATTATTTAGTTTTTATTTCACTAGCCTATAAACATGAGTTATTGCTACAGAGAAACATTGTACCACCCAAGTATAGGCCATCATAGCAGCTCGGCATTACATAGTGGTAAAATAAATGGCAAACATCTCCGTTAAAGTCAAAATTACCAAGATGGAGACGTTTATTATCAAAACACAATATTGTGACAGTGAAAGCTATTGCGGCAAACCCCCACCCCCTCTCCTTCCCCTCATAAGCGTGGCTAACCGTAATTGGTGGCAAGGTAGAACTTCAAAACTTGAACTTAAGAAGCTGCATAATTATAAAATGAACTCAATATTATTCCAATATTAAATACAACTTGCATTTAAATACCATTTTGAAGAACATTTTCACATTGTGTGATTATTATACACATAATAGTTATAAAATTGAGCTTTCAGTAAAAAATTCGTGTGTGAAACAAACTGAACTAATACTACGCGAGCATTATCATACCATAGTTTACAAATTTGGAACTTAAATGTATCCACATATGTTGTATTGACCGTGAGGAGAATACATATTTTACATTTTAGTCAAACTAAAATTGTTAAATTGTATTGGCGAATCCACTTCAAGATGGTTATATCAAAGGTGATGTGCAAACTTGGGAAAATATACTTAATATAATTTTATTCAAAGTAATAGTTAGTAGGATTTTAAATAAGATGTTTAATGTAAAATTAAACTGTATAAAACTGTCCAATTGTCATTATGAACGTAATAAATTGAATATATAGTTAAGAATATTTTGATTGTACCAAAGCTTAATATCGCTATTTTTATATGGAAGACAAATAAGAGTTTTCTTCCTTGCGTTATACTCGATAAGATGTATAAACAAAATTTTATATAAGTAGTTTTACTTAAAAATAAGCGGAGAAAATGGGAAAAAGTTCTGTGTTTGCCTTTTGACTATGTACGATTATATTACAAAATTTCAACTGCTTCTACAGCCCTTAATATGAATAAATATAAATAAAATCATATAAATACGAGTTACCAAAATGTTGAGTATATTTTATATTTAATTTCTTTCTACAACCTATAATGAATTATGGGGAAGGCTTAAGTGTGAATAAAAAATTAATCAGAATGCTTCAAATTAATACTCGAGCAGACCAAAACTGTATATTGACAATAAATCTTACAGTGTAAACACCTTCAATTACGTTTACACACACACTTTCACAATTATCCATTATTTAAAAACAAGTTATACATTTGGAAAAACAACTAGGCTGCAAAAGTTAAATTTTCAAACAAATTAGCTAAAAAAGATTTTTAAATATGGATCTTAATCAACCTTGAAATTAATTTGTTCAGTGAAACCTTTCGTGGGGTTTCCATAATAGTTTTCTATATCACCTTTTCGATAATCGTCTTCAAGTACATTCGCTGAACGTTCTCACAGTACAAAAAGTATTTGAGATATATTAGCTCCTATCGCCAAATTATTTACTACCAATTTCAAATAATGTTAAGAAAAGCTTATAGCTTTACATATACCACATAAAAAATGATTTTGCAGGTTTTGCAACACTTAAAGCGATAAAAAAGCTATCTTACATATACATGACAATTTCAAAATATTAGTGTATTTTTTTGAAGTGGCGTGTGTGTAATAATCAGAAGAAGAAACATTTAAATAACCATAAAAATATCGCAGTATATCTATTAGAAAGGTCTAAATCGAACATGAAACACTCAAATAAATTAAACTGAAACCCCACTAATCCGATGGCAGCCGCGGCATCACATTGATAATGAGTTACGTATTTTCGATCCTTCGGTTTAGCATTGTAATTATTATATACCTAAAGGTTAAAAGGTGAAGCGTTAAATAATGATTTTGTTCCATTTACAGTATGGAGGATAACAAATCATCAGAAATGGACTTAAGAGAGTTAATAAGACTTAATAAGATATAACAATATGGATTATCTTACTATTCCAAATGGGACCGATTAAAAAAAAAAAAAAAAAAAAAAAAAAAAAAAAAAAAAAAAAAACTAAGGGTATAAACTATTGATTAATCATCAAAGGGCGAAATAAAAATAACGATATTTTTTCTAATTATAAATTACGTTTTGGGGTACCGAGCTTAGATCTAGTAATAGTCCAACGTAAAATGTTTGAATTTAAGGAAACTTGCAACGGAGATTGATGCAAGTTATTAAAAACTAAACAAACTGGCTACATCTTTAAAAAAGGGACTTACATTTCGACTAGAGTTTTACAATCAGGTGATCGCTCTAATGCTTTTCTTATGAAACAAGATTATTATCAATGATTTTAGGTAATAAACCAAGCGTTTTAAGTATACTGGTGAATTAAACTGCCATTAATTTCTACCCAAGAATAGTTGTTCAACCTCCGGAATGTTTCCAAATCTACTTTGGAAAATAACATACAACCAGAAACCTTTCTTGTTTGATATAATAGCATGTACTGCAAGATGAAGTTACATAAAGAAATTATTCCATTTTCAAACACAAACACATAATAAACAACCTCAGTTGCATTCAAATCCTTTCGATAGCTTTTAGTTTCAATTTGTGTATACTAACAGAGGGAGAGAAAGAAAGGGAAATAAATAAATTGACACGGGTTCAGCTGATCGGCTGTTTATGCCTTTATTTTTACAGACATGTTTAGTGCTTTTTATTTCCGTTCTAATTGGATAATGCTCGAACTTGGTAATGTTTCTTTTTTCGGTTTTAATGTAAAATCAGTTAACTCTAAACGGCACTTCAAATTTTTCATTTCTTTATAAAAGTTAAGAATATTTCCTTTCTAAATT
Source organism: Neoaliturus tenellus (assembly GCA_030545055.2). Lineage (NCBI taxonomy): Eukaryota > Metazoa > Arthropoda > Insecta > Hemiptera > Cicadellidae > Neoaliturus > Neoaliturus tenellus. The sequence continues at coordinate 94,455,128 of CM061536.1, forward strand.
TGTAATCCTCCACAAACAATACTAACTAGGTATCATAAATTTCATTTAATAATTTGCATTATATTTGTTATTTTAAAACGAAGTTAGTAACGTTGAATAATTTAAATACAGTGTGTACCATTACTAGAAGGATTCTTCGAAACTTTGCTGACTAAATTTATTCAATTTTATGCATTGCTTCAACTTAAAACTCGCTAATACAAAATTGAAGTCCGATATACTGTCTGTTGGTTTATTATTTTTTTTTTATTATTTCTTTTATGTTTACCGTTAATTAAGGAGTAAATAGGTTATTAGAAAACCTGAGATACTTGATCAAGTTTTTTGCTAATATCACCCTAGTTATTTGCTTCATTAAGAAGTAATTCATGTTTTTCTTTAACCCATTTGTGCCCACTGTCGACATTTGTCGACGCTGTATTTTAATTTATGAAAGTCCATGGAATTTTAGGTTTTTCATTATTGAAATTGGCATTTTGGAGTGAAAATATAATTATCTTTCGTATTTAAATGCCGTAGTGGCACACACACAGTAAACAGAAGTAAAAAGTAGCAAAATCAGTGTTCACCAAGGTGCAACTCTCAAAGAATTAACCGATCCCGTCAACTTCCAAGCAAGCCTGCCACCGTTTATTTTACGTGGGCCCTCCCACCAACTTTGCCACAGATCGGCTTACCCTTTAAGAGTTGCACCACCAGATCATTGTTTGGTCGTGAGCGGATTCGAACCCGCGCCGACGCAGACATCCTGGCCACAAGGATGCCTACGCCTACGCCAAGTCATCTGAGCTATCACGACCGGCAGCGTAGACATGAGAATTAGGGTTTTGAAACTTTGCTGACTAAATTTATTCAAGTTTATGCATTGCTTCAACTTAAAACTCGCTAACACAAAATTGAAGTCCAATATACTGTCTGTTGGTTTTTTTTATTATTTCTTTTATGTTTACCGTTAATTAAGGAATAAATAGGTTATTAGCAAACCTGAGATACTTGGTCAAGTTTTTTCGCTGATATACCTTGTCATTTATTTGCTAACTTAAGAAGTAATTAATTTTTTTCTTTTAATTTAATTTATAGGCCAGTCAAATAGGGAATTAAAATTGCAAAGCATGATGTATTTCTGTATTTTTTATATGTTGTTGGGACCAGTTAGGGCAATTCAAAAACAAGTTTGCAGCTTCGAAAACCCTGTGCTCCCTGCGTAGTAAGTAAACAACTACACAATTTATGTATTTTTACTAGTTTTTGGCCTATAACTTATTAGTGCATTTTTCTTAACACTACTCCCACAATAATTAAAGAACGTAAAATTTCAAACAATTTAAGCAAAATTTCATATATGTGAGTCAAATAGTTTTTGAATTTTGTTTTTTTTTTTAATATTACAAAATTTTGTAATTAATAGCCAAAATTTGCATTTTTTCTGGTTTCGTCCACCAAAAATGGTGTAATATCCATATTAAGGTAGAATTCTTAAAAACTGCGTTTTTAATTCTGGCCAAAATACTAATTATTGGTTTGTGTTGTCATAATTTATCTGTAAATACAACTTTTAACCTTAAATATGTTTTTACTTCGTATTCATCACCGAATGTTTAGAGGCAGTGATATAAACTAATTAAATGATATTATCATCTGTATATTCATAAATGATTATTTTATAGTTTTCAGAAAAATGTAGACTGTGCAAACTTAGCTTTGTGATCAAATGGAAACCAATAAAATTTACTAAAAACACAGTTCTGAAGAATTCTACCTTAATATGAATGTTACACCATTTTTCGTGGTGGAAACCAGAAAAATTGGAAATTTTTACCTATTAATTACAAAAGTATATAATATTTAAAAAAACCAAAATTCAAATACTATTTGACTCACATATATGAAATTTTGCTTATATTGTTTGAAATTTTACGTTCTTTAATTATTGTAGGAGTAGTGTTAAGAAAAATGGACTATGATAAGTTATAGGAAAAAAACTAGCAAAATTAAATAAATTGTGTAGCTTTTTACTTACTACGCGGGGAGCACAGGGTTTTCGAAGCTGCAAACTTGTTTTTGAATTACCCTAACTGGCCCCAACAACATATAAAAAATTCAGAAATACATGATGCTTTGCAATTTTAGCCGCTTTCTATGTAAAATTTGACTGGCCTATTAGTTATCTATTGTTATGTAAAAAACAAAACTTGAAAAAACTAATGACTGAAAGTTAAATTTAGTTCAGAGTTAGATTTTTTTACAACTGGAGTAGCCTTTAAATGTTATTTAAAAATACTATCTATTAACTTGAAGGCTCAATGATAAAAGTGGTAACGAGAAGAAGGACTACCAAGAGCGCCACTATTCTTTTATCTTACATTTCAGTAAATAATTAACCCCTGATAATGACATCATCATACATTCGGGCAAAGAAGGATTAGGTGTGCTGATTATGCGTCATATTTCATCTCTATCGGATAACTAAAAATATAATTCTTATTGCTTGATATAATAATGTTGTACACGACAGAATGGAACCCTTGTCTTTCTCATTTTTGCTATGAGACTTCAGAGACATTGGTAGTTTCGTTTAACGTTAACATTATGATGTCTACTAGTCTACCACCACACTACTCTAAAATCTAACCTAACCTAACTCAACCAAAAACTAAGTGGTCGCATACTAGTTATATAGTTAACGCGCACGTGCAATTAAGTGAAGGTTGCTAATAATGGGTACAATTTGCATGTTTCCGTGTAGTTTTATTCTTCTTAACTCACCAAAGTGTATTTGGTAATAGCTTAAGTTTTTCTGTATATGTTAATAGTGGAGGCCTTCTCAAAGAAGACCCAAAGGGTTTAAGACAAAAGAACTATTTTAAATATTACCTTCAAACGAAAATATTCACTTGGGTTATAAAAATTTGTATTTTGATTTCTAATTGCATACATACAGATGTTTTCGACCCTTTAAGCCGTTATAGTGCTCTTCTGCATGGAAACCAAACTAACAAATAAAAACATAAAATGCTCTGTCTAATTAAAGTTTTTTAATTTAAAATACAGGGTGTCCAGCTTCAACCTTTACAATTTTTCAGGTTACTGCCCACGTCAAAATAAGCAAAAAAGTTCCTATAAACATATGTCCTAAAATGCTTCGTTAACCCACCAGCCGCCATTTTGTTTTTTACACTAAATAATTTTTATTTCCGTAACGGATCATTGTATTAAGTTAATATTTGGCACGATCCTTCACTATAACAATACCCATTTTCAGTAAAAAAATTATTGTTTTCCAATGTGTATTTTCAAAATAGCGGCCATTTTAAAATGTTTAACTCAAATATCTCAAAAATGGTAAATTTTATAAAAATGTTACAAGAGACAAAAAAGTTGACAAATTAATTTATCTAAACATTGACACCAAGTTTGTAAGGATCCGACTACAAATAACGGAGTTATTCAGATTTTTATCTTAAAATAACCTAAATTGGCATTTATCATATTGCAAAATCAGTGTTTTTTTTTGTAGGAAAACCACAATAACTCCGTTATTTGTTGTTGGATCCTTACAAACTTGGTATCAATGTTTAGATAATTTAATTTGTCAACTTTTTTGTCTCTTGTAACATTTTTATAAAATTTACCGTTTTTGAGATATTTGAGTTTAAAATTTTTAAATGGCCGCCATTTTGAAAATGTACATTGGGAAAAAATAATTTTTTTACTGAAAATGGGTATTGTTATAGTGAAGGTTCATGTCAAATATTAACTTAATACAATGATCCGTTAAGGAAATAAAAATTATTTAGTGTAAAAAACAAAATGGCGGCTGGTGGGTTAACGAAGCATTTTAGGACATATGTTTATAGGAACTTTTTTTCTTATTTTGACGTGGGCAATAACCTGGAAAAGTTTGTAAAGGTTGAAGCTGGACACCCTGTATTTTATCATTATATGATAGTATAATTAAAATCCATTTGTAGTATTATAAAAAATAATAATCACCAAAAAACACAGGGTGTTGACTTGTTGTCAAATCCAAAATATTATATATAAACAATTTTTTCAATGATTTTAGTTTTAGACTAGCTAATTGACAAATCAATTTTATCTTTAAAGGTTTGTCAAACATTTCCAAAGACATGATTATTTTCTTTTGTAATCGTACTTGGCCAGTAGACTAATAAATAAAGTTAAGTCTGTGTACAAAAAAATAATAAATGACGATTGTTAATCATTGACTTGACGTTCGTTGCTGAAAAAAACACACCATATATCTCCCGGAAAAAAATCAATAATAATGTTATTAAGGTTAACTAGGCATTAAAAGAAGAAATTAATTTGTTAAGTTGCTTCTTCTAAAATGACATTTGAATACTAAAATGACATAAATTAAAATGACAATGACATTCTAAAACATTGACTTAGATAAAAAGTTCATATAATTAATATTTAGAATTCGGAAATCATAAAATTTTGCTACCTTTTTTAGGTACGATCGAGATTTACGACACTGTTCAGAGAGGATTAGAGAAACGAAATCCCGTACATGGCTGAACGTGAAGATACGCGGAATCGAATCTGAATAAAAACAGTTCACAATAGAGTAGTCCGACTAACAGAGAGAACGGCTTCGTTGCAGCAGATACATATTCACACAATATTTTTACACGTTTGATAAAGTTGCGTCACTACAGTTTTGAAGTACACAAGTTTACGATTTTATTTTTTGAAATTGGTGTAAATGTTATAAAATGATTTAAACATCATTGTGAATAAATATAAAAAAATATACAGGAACTTTTAAACATGAAATACATTACCATAATATGTACAAACGAAATAAAAAAAGCTTAAAAATCAAATAGTGCTATAACATAATTTTGCTTTCTGAATTAATTACAAATAAAAAATTTTACACACACCAAACTGTATGAGTTCTAACATTTAAATTTACTTCAATTGACACTACAGTTATTTATCCTTTGCTGATAATTTACCTAAAATTTCCCTACCCTCAACGTAAGAAACTATATTATTTGCAGGTTAAAATTTTTTGATTCATCTACTTCAACGGAACTAGCAATGACTTACGACATGAATGGCATAAAAATGACATAAAAATGGTATGAAACAACGGGAACCATAAAGGTGGCATGGGGTGGAGTCCCCATGGAGCCGTAGGCGAGTACATAAAGATTTACAATTCTAAACAAGACCACCATTGAAAATTATTCTAAATTTGTCACCGGTAAAAACTTTTTCCCTTTTCTAAAAGATTATAATCTGTATTTATATTTTCATATCTTTTTAGATATATGAGTAAACTATTTAGTACCTCTGGTGTAGGCAAAAAAGTGGAAAGAATTTTCTTTTAAATTATAATGTGTGTGTGCATGGTGGTTTTGGCAAAGCCGGAGAACGTAATTGAATAACATTGATAACATAGAATTTTGCTCCCTCCCTGGAATTTTAGTAGCCATTTGTTTTTGTACGTTGATATTTAAAATTCTTTAGTCTTTCATGGAAAATCCCAAGCCTGCGTGTTAACCCTATGAAGTGACATGTCATCTAATTCAATCAGTATTTATTTTTTTGGAATAGGTGAGATAAAATTATTGTGATATAAAATGTTATGAAGGGCTAAGTGATTTCAAGGAATTTAAAAATAAGAAAAAACTTAGTGTTTCACATCTTCATATTCCCAGTTCTTTAAAAATATGAATACAATTGTGAATTCTTTATGGAATACGCCTTTCTTGCAAATGTTAACCATGTGCTTCTATTGAAACATGAATATTCCTTGTTATCTTTTTAAATTAAAAAATTCACTTAAAGCCAAGTAGAATACAAGTAATATTTATAGAAATAACAGTAATTTAAAAAACTTGATACGTTCAAAGAACTTAGTTGTTGATTTTAAAGGTTAAATATTAATTTATGAATAAATTTGTTATTGATGTACTTAAATATCATTATAATATTTTCACATGTGTAATAAAATATTATATGGACATATTTTAATTTATCTACATGCCTATTAACACTGTGAAAATTATTTATGCTATCACTAAAACTTTAAAATGGTAAGTTTTAGGCAGTCAATTCTATTATTCTTATATATATACTGCTCTATGTAATATACAACTCCACAAAAGTTCTGAGATTATAACAAATATATAGTTATTGCCGATATGTTATTATTACTTTAACGATGTATCTTTATTTGACATTGAATTTAAAATAACCATTCAACTATTGAAGAGGATATACACATACACAAACCACACCCAAAAAAAGAGTGATTAAAAGGATACAGATAAAATTTACTTTGAATATTACAATGTTAAACAAAACTATTAATGAGAAGAAGCAAGCAGACTGAAAGTTTAGTGATTACACTTTACCAATAAGACAAAATTTACTCTGTAGGCCATATTATCTAAAAGCTCTATAATTGTCTAGGGATGTAATCTTGTTGTGAGAAATTGTTAAGGCTAATGGAAAAGTAAACTCAGAGCTTGAAGATTATTGATGGACCTGAGTGGTCTTCTCTGTGTCAGATACTATGAGATCCATTGTTTCCTTCTAAACCCTAACATGTCAAATTAAACCATAGTATTGTACTGCATATAACAAACGTTTATAAACTTTTTTAATTAATTTTTTAAATTACATTAATCAATGCAATGAAGGTATTGCGAATCTATCTTGTTAAAATTTGATTGTGCTAAAATACAGCGACACTGGCCAAACAATGCCATTATTTCCCCTTACAATACGTGTTGTAAAAATAACAGCTTTTAAAACTAAATAAGTATTTAGTAAACAAATAATATTAACAAATAATATTCTATCTCTTTAGATAACTAAGATTTAAGTTAAGTCCACAGATGAACAGTTAAACTATGTCCCAATACTGGAGTACAATAAGTGATTTACGTTAAAAGAGTATTCATACAAAATATATAAAAATATATAATAACTGTTAATTTAAAAAGTACTCAGCAAATTGTTGTAACTGAAATTATAGGTTATATTAAAAAAATGTTACTATTTTCCAAATTTAAATAAAGTTAAATAAAAAATATGAAAATATTTTGTATTAAAACGAAACGACGTAATTTAAAAAATATATGCTAAATATTTTGATATCACAATGTAAGGAAGTTAATTTTATTGAAACTAAATTCTATTGTTTTGAGCGAAAGGTTTATTTAATCATTTCTAAATCTGGTTAAGATTAGCTTTCAAATCAGTATGAATTATGGTTTATAAACATAAGCGAGTATCGAAGCTCGAGCTGCGATTTTGATAAATTGCTCGGAAGGAAAGTTCTTTGTGAACTGATGGGGCGAGTGGCGGTGAACTCACAGTCGTTCTTAGTGCGAACACTTCATCAGTTCCAGGCTTGCAGAATCGGTTATGCCACTTATTCTCCTTCAATCTTCCTTTTTCACTAACAAAATAACTGAATTTTGACACGATATTCATCATATAAATCATCTAAAACTTTGTGATTTAATAGAGAGTTGTTAACTCAATGATACAACGTTGTAAAAAAGTTTAAACAATGTAAAAATAGTATACAAAGAACAATTTGGTGTGTAAAAGTAGTATACAAAGACCAATTTGGTGTGTAAAATAGTATACAAAGAGCAATTTGGTGGGTAAAAATAGTATTCAAAGAGCAATTTGGTGTGTAAAATAGTATACAAAAAGCAATTTTGTGTGTTTGTACAAAAAATGTACAGCCATGTATTAAATATTTAATGTACTGGCTGGGTAGCTGAGTGGTTATAGTGCTCGCCTTTGAATCCAAAGGTTGCCGGTTCGATCCTAAGAAAAGTTAATAGCTTTTTAAAGGTTCGATTCCGGACCCAGTTGCCATTTATCATTGGGCTATTAATTAATGATGCTTTCTAACAAGTGGTCGATGTTAGATAGTAACAAGACTGGGGTTTGGACCGTTCCCCGTCAAAACGTTAAAAAATGCCACTGGCGTAGATACACACGAAATACACACGAAATAATGTATAAAAAATTTCAAATTGATTGTAAAAACTCACTACTGAGAAATTGTCAGAGCTAAACATATTAGATTTAGATAATTTTAAAATACGTTTTTATGACAGCTTATATTACAAAAAATCTTGTTTTATTTTTAAGGTGTGGGCCACTTTAGGTCATTGACATTATCTAACTATTTATTTGAAATTACATTTTAATCAATAATACAAACTTGGAGGTCATTCGATTTGCCACAAGCGATGCTTATTATAACAAAAGCAAGGGTGTCTTGCTAGCCTAGTGGTTAGCGTCTTGGACTTCAGTTCCACAGGTCACGGGTTCGATCCCCGGGATGCCCACTGACTGAGGGGTTTGGACCGCTTTCCTAAAATGTTCTTCTCTTAACAAAAATACTAGTGGCGTTGATAAAAAAACTTTAACAAAACTTGTAATAACATTTTAAAGATAAAGTTAAAAATTATTTTTAGCAATCGCCTTGAAAAATAATAAAAGTTAATCGTGGTTAATTGACATGTGTTTACAGTATTACTTTTTAATTTATTTTGAAAATATATATTGAGTTCATTTCTTATTTGCTGTTTTTGATAATAAACCTGATTACTGTATGAATAAAGTTTTCAAATATTTACTTAAATATAGTAAATATTGTAATTATAAGAAACGGAAAGCTTGAAATGTGGTACTAACAGTGGCTTAACAAGATTTGCCTGAGTATGCATAAAGAAATATATTATAGAGTAATATTTAGGTTTATTATGTAACCTAAATTGGTAATATTTAGGTTACAAGATAAAATGAGTTAATCTAAACTTTCCGATATATCCTGAGCTGCAACACTATTACTTAGTTGTTACAAATACTGAAAACGAAGGAAAGTAATAGAATAGTTAAATAATTAAAATATGTAAAAGATGGAAAACTTTTTAACTATGGAGAGAGGAAACAATCAACATTCAATTATTTTAGTAAAGAAAAACTTGGTACTTCAAACTTTTACTGTTTAATGGCCAAATAAAACTGGGGAGTTTGGAGTTTTCTTGAGTTCATTATGGATAACAAGCGTTTAAGTGTTACGAAACTATTCGTTTCGAATTCTCTTCTTAATTTGTGCAATATTACAAGCAAAGTTGCAGAGGGCCATTAAGTAATGAAAGACTGGCCGTTTGAAACCTGATGGATTAAAAGCCAGTTCGTTGAGCCCTGGAGGTGATTTTTCTCAGCTTGTGTTCCCGGACCAGTGACCAGTATTGTCAGCTGCAGTGGAGAAAACACGGATGCGATAAACTATCAACAAAATGTTAAACGGTTTATGAAAAATAATTATTTTCCTAATAAAACTTAACTATGCAATTTGTAATATTAAAATTATTATTATTTTAGTGTTATTAATTCCCAAGTAGAAACTTCTTATAGCCTATAGAATACTTGATTGTACACTTCATGCATAATTTACTTTTATTGTATCGTTGGTAAACAATTTAATAAACAGTTAAATTATAAATTCCATGGTTATAATGATTTAATGAGAAAATAATGATTTTCTTTTCAACTTTCTTTTTAACTTAATTAATGCAATTTGTAATATTAAATTTGTTATTATTTTAGTGTTATTAATTCACAAGTAGGAACTTTTTATAGCATATAGAATACTTGATTGTACACTTCATGCATAATTTAATATTATATCGTTGGTAAACAATTGGATAAACAGTTTAAATTATAAATTCCATGATTATAATGATTTGTTGAAAAAATTATGATTTTCTTAGATCGGAAGGATAAATCTATTAGTTTATTAATTATAAGTCAATGTTAAAATTTTTATATGTCACTTGTTTTACGAGCCTATATCAAGTCATCACACGGAATATACCGACTTAACCTAGGACAACTTTAAAACTGGTTTGTACTAGTTGCGAAGTTGACATTGGGTACAGCAAACGAAGTTGGTGAGTCTTTGGCTGTCCACTATGACAATTTCCCTTCCTTCATGATTCATTCATATTCTAGACAGATGGGGATAATGATGTGGGCATGGTAACCCCTAGATGAGGAACATTAGTGGACAGCCGGTTGGTTTGCGATTTGGAGAGCAGAGCGGACCGCCCGTTTGATCCTGAAAACCAATTACAGGAGCACGGGTGTTGGCCCTCTGAATGGTCAAATGGTCGTGTGTTATCCTGTCTCTCAACCTTCAATATCCCTACCTTCTAGGGGTTTGCACAAAATGCTAGTTTAGAGGCAGATGTGCTTACTGCTTAATGGTTCGGCCAGAGTCTCCTTATATTATAATAAAAGTAACAACAAAATACTGACTTCAATTGAATAAGACGTCAGTTGTTAGGTAACAAAAGTGGTTTACAATTTTTATTGTGGTGATACAGCACCATTCCCTTCCCCCTAAACCACGTGGTGAAAGCTAAATCGTAAAAATATTGCAGCCATAAAATGGTAGCAATAATAGAATAAAGGTAAAAAATCACTGATAGAAAAAAATTTGAGTATATTTTTCCAGAGTTTTGACATGATGTTTTTATTTTTAGTTTTAATTTAATGACATAACAATACAGTATATTTACATTTACGCATAAAATATTATTAAGAAAATCATACTAACGTCTCTATTAGAGGATTATTTGTTTTTTAATCATAATAATAGAAAGGGCTAGGGTGCAGGTGATAAAAATATTGTCATTGTTAGTTCTGAATTTGTCTTTGTAACTGATAGCCGCTTAGCTCAATGATGTGTTAAACCTCTGGCTGCCTGATGACGCGGAATCGAGTCCATGATGCGTCAACGCGTCAAACCTATCTGACTGATATCAGAACTTCAATCAAACTTTCTCTTATAGGCCTCACGGTTAAAGTTTTAAGCTAAGTATTGTAGTAATTATTTTTCACCACTCTGTACTGTACTGGACTACTTTCGAATACAGCTTAGAATAATAGTCTAGTTACCATGTCGTAAAAAAGGGAGTGTTGATTGCGTTAAATCGGGTATTTACAATTTTTGTTTAGAGGTTGACCTGATGATTAAACCAGTTTCTCGCACTCGGGTAACGAACCCATCATGGATGAAATATAAAATAAAAAAAAACTTAAAATTTTCGTTATTTTTGTTATTTATTTTATTTTATTTTTTTTTTTTTGTAATTTTCACCGAGAAGGACTTCCTTTACGGAATGATTGATTCTTAGACACAATCCTCAGCCATTTAAATGCATTTATAAGTTTTCCAGCTACACTAATCCTAGCTAAGTGGAACACTTACACTAATGGAAAGTAGGTATGTGCCAATATATCGCTTAAGTTGATCTTACTTTGGTCAATTTCTTCATTAAACTTGGTATGTACCTTCATATATTAAGGATTAATTGATGTTTTCTCAAAATATTCACTACACAGTAATCCTACTTACCCAGCCAGGTAACATACCATGTGATTTTTATAAACAAAAAAAAAAAACCTACCTCATATACCTACCTCATATTATTATAATTTATTATTATTATATTATTATATTATTTATAATTTATATTATATTATTTATTATATATTATTATATTATATATATTATTATTATTATATTATATTATTATTATTATATACCTATTAATACCTACCTCATATTATTATAATTTCGGTTAGTACGCAGGTATTCTTTAGTCAGTATATATTGTTATGACAATAACATAGTAGGTTTATTTTGTTTAAAACTTAACTTATGTCTAAAAGACATACAGGGTGATTGATATAAGTGTGCCAGCTGTTTTACATGGAAACTGTAAGAGCTATCGAAAAAAGTTAAATAGTAACCCCCCTGGAAATTAAGTCTAGTTTTTTATAATGATAATGAATTTTTTTTAAAGTCAGCCATTTTTCCAATATGGCGGCCTACATTAAAATTTCTTTTGGAACACCCTACATTTTATGGTGTTTATAAAATGTTCATAAAATTTTAAGACTTTTATTCTATGCTATTTTTCTCTTTACCTAACGGTTAGGGAGCTAGAGTCAATTTAAGTTCATTTTTAGTTCCATAAGAATAACATGGGGCAAACTTTATCTGCCCATAACTCCGAAACCATTGATTAAAATAAAAAATAATCGAGAATAAAAATGTCTTAAATTGATGTTTTAAGAAATTTTTTTCATAATAACATCAATTTTTCAACATTTCACTCAAAAAAAAAATTATCATTTAGGCATAAACTAACTTCTTTCCAATATGGTGGGCAAAATATAAAAATTTCATAATTGTTTTTGTTATCATGAAAAAATTGTTCTTAAAACATCTTATGGAACTAAAAATGACTTTTAATTGACTCTAGCTCCCTAACCGTTAGGTAAAGAAAAAAATAGCATAGAATAAAAAAGTCTTAAAATTTTATGAAAATTTCATAAACACCATAAAATGTAGGGTGTTCCATAAGAAATTTTAAAGTTGGTCGCCATATTGGAAAAATGGCCGACTTAAAAAAAAATTCATTATCATTATAAAAAACTAGTCTTAATTTCCAGGGGGGTTACTTTTAACTTTTTTCGATAGCTCTTACAGTTTCCATGTAAAACAGCTGGCACACTTATATCAATCACCCTGTATAGTATTGCTGGAAAAATATTTATTCTGCAAAATAGATCACTACTCACCGAAATAACAATTAATTAACATTTGTGATTAGGTAAACTCACAAATTAATAACGGGCTGAGTGCGTAGACTTGATGTATATTTAGAACAAATAATGACTAACCCCAACTATATGAAGGTACACAACAAGCTTAATGAAGATATTTAAAAATATAAGGAGATATTGGGATTTACTTTCTTGGTCACTGTATAGATTAATAATGAATCAAATATGCTATTCCTGTATGTTTAATTTGCTCCTATGTAGCAAGTGTGAAACTTTCATTTTCATTTGGCAATGAATAAATTTTGAAATCCTCAATTTTTTTGTTTTTAAATAATTTTTGGCATTCACAGGTAACAATTATTTTCAACTGATGAAGTTTTGTCGTGGTTATTTGGGGATTCAAGATCAATTTAAGTCCATGAAGTAAACTAAAATTACATATCTTAATTCGAAAATAAGTCTATGTTCACTTGCCTTGAACAGTAAACAGTATAACAAACCTCGGTTAAGAGTTCTGTTATAAAAACTTGGATTTACATTGAAATATATATGCCTCACTAAGCTCAAGGGATAAGTAAGGGGCTTTTCTACTTATTTCCTGCCGTTTCGGTTCATAAAGTTTGTTGAACGAAACTTCTAAATAAAATAAAATCAATGATATTCAAAATCGTTATGCAATTACATTTTTTCTGTTTATGATTTAAAATATAAACGATTTCTCATTTGAATTATTTTTTTAAATAATATTTTACCTGTTAAGTTTAATTGGCTGAACAAGTTGTGTGAATATAAAAAATTTTGATTGTTAGTGATTACATTACCAGTATTTTTTATTAATTATTGTCAATAAAAAATAATAAAATAAAAATAAACACTGTTTTAATTTCTTCTTTATTCAAGTTCAACTTAATCGGCATCGGATTTCGTTAGAACCACACAAAAAAGATTTTGATTCAATACATTTTTAGATGATGATTTCATTTTGGGCTAAATTGGATTTGGATGGGTAATTCAAACATAATAATACATATAAACTAAATTTTAAACACAAAATTTACAATACTATCTTATGTTTTGCCCTAAGAGAGATTTTGAATTTATAATTAATTATCTGATGTACTTGTTCCAGATCTTTCTATTATGTACGTTTTAGCAATTTTACACATAAGTGTATAAATGAAAAAAAAGTTTAGAAGTCGATTATTCAGTAATTATAAGAATAATGTAACATTTGAATTTGATAAGTTGTTTAATACAATTATGCTATTAAAATCAAAGGTTTAGCACTAATTTTGATTGATTTCAACATAAATAAATGTATTGTCTACCTAAGTTATGGACTGGGCGTTAATTAAAGAAAACCTTGATGAATGTCTTGAGTAGTTTTTTTAATTGGCAAATCGACTCGGAGGCTAAGAAGGAAGATTAACGATGTCGTCATGAGTGGATTTATCAAGTGAAAACTCTATCAATCACGCCCCTTGGATGTTCGTGTTTTACCATTTCCGTCAATGAATACTCGCTTTGTAGGAAATTTTTGCTTCTCATTACTTCTTATTAGAATTTGAAATAGTCCTATCTACATTACTACCAGTTAAATATTAATAATTATTTTCTTTTTATGATGTGTGATTTTTAGAAACTTTCGATTATAATAATATAGGTACAGGGTATTCCCGAGCAACCTGGAAATATTTTATATATTTGTTCCTTATGTTCAGTCATTAAAAACCATCAATTAAACATATGTCCTAAAACAATATGGCGGCGGCAGGCGAACGGAGTAGACGTGTCTCTTGTGAGCTCCATTGTATTTGACTGTTTAGAAGTGGTGAACAATAAAGTTATGATTGGAAACCTATAAGTTACTAATAGTGAGTAGATTATTAATATATTCTTTGATTGAACTGAATAATAGATCTAAAATGGCGAAGTGTGGTGTATGTTCAAAGTCCATAACCTCAAAACAGCTGCAGTTGAAAATAAGCTGTGGTGATTGTAAGGTCGATTTCCATGGCATATGTGCCGAAATAAGTAAAGACGACTTGGAATACCTACAATCTGAAAATTTGACTTGGAGATGTAAGCCATGTTCAGTTCTAAGGAGGAAAAGCATGACCTTAGAATCGAATGCTATGGATGGCAAAGTGACACTGGATGACATCATGAAAGCTATAGAAGAAATAAAAACCGACAACAAAAACATGGTTGGAGAATTCAACAAGTCCTATGAAGCTCTGAATGAAAAAATTGATGATAACAACAAGCTGATTTTGGAGCAATCAGAGGACTTGAAAAAGTACATCTCAGTAATTGAAAAGCTGTCTCAGGAAAATTTACAACTTAGGAATAGGGTAAAAGCCTTAGAAGAAAGAATTGAGGAAGGGGAGCAGTATTCTAGAAGTAATTGCCTAGAAATACAAGGTGTCCCCTTGAACCCAAATGAAAATGTTATCCAGACAGTCGTCCAAGTTGGTACTGCAATTGGCATGGAGGTGACGGGGAGTATGATTGATGCCTGTCACAGACTGGGAAGGCAGAATGAAGGGCGTGGTCCTCCGGGCATCATAGTTAAGTTTGTGAGGAGAGTGGACAAGGAGAAGATGCTACAGAAGCGGCGGGATAAGGGGTCCCTTTCTACAAGACATCTAGGACTCAGTGTAGACACCCCCGTCTACATAAGCGAGTCCTTGACACCGGCTAGAAGGAAGCTGCTGGGGATGGCCCGACATGCCAAGAGGGAGAAGGGCTACAAGTATCTTTGGCACAGAAATGGAAAGATATTTTTAAGAAAAAAAGACAATGACCCAGTTGTTCAGATCAATAGAGTTGAAGATATTGAAAAACTGTAAGTTTCTTTTTTATTACTGTATATCTGTATATCATTGTTTTCTTAATTTCTTGCTACTTCTTGGTAATTATGTATTGTTAATTTGTAAAGGTAGTTTTTATGTGTTCTTGTGTAGGAGTAATTTTAAGTTTTCTTATATGACATTAGGATAGGCTACTGGTTGAACAAATAAAAAAAAACTTATTATTAAGAAATGACCTGTCACCAAGAAAATAATTTTTTTAATGAATTGAATTGTGTAAGAAATCTTATAGTAGTACACCAAAACATAAGGAGTATGAGAGCAAATTTTGATAAATTTTTAGCTGAGATTGAGTCATGGGGAAGATATCCGGATATTATAGTTTTAACAGAAATTTGGGTAAATTCAGAAGAAACATTTTTGTATCAACTTCCAAATTTTAGAGGAATATTCAACTGCAATGATAAGCATAGGGCAGGTGGGGTAGTAGTCTATGTAAATAATGAAATAACATTAAATAATCAAAATATCATAAATTTTGAAACAGCAGATTTTTTTAAGAATAAATTGTGTTAACAATTTAAATGTTAGCATATGTTTAATTGCAATTTATAGACTTCATAACTTTTCTACTGATTTGTTTTTAAAAGAGTTAGAAAATCACTTTTCTTGTGATAACTACTCTAAAGAAAATAACTTGCTCTTAATGGGTGATATAAATATTAACTTACTAATTGATGACAGTTCCACAGAAACATACAAATCCTTATTGGCTAGTATGGGTTTGGAATCACTGATAAATGTACCAACACGAATTACAGAAAGTTCTCAATCATGCATCGACCATGTTTTTACTAAAATAATCAATAAAAATAAAATCCAGCATGAGGCAGAAGCACTTAACCTAAAAGTGACAGATCACCACATGACAGCTGTGTGGTTGCGGCCGGCCGATCAGCTGATCAGCGCGGACACAGGTGGATGCGCGAGACAGTGTGCGCCGCCGCGGCCCCGCGTAGACAACAATGTATTGTTGAGACTGCTGCATGAGGAGCGCTGGCACTCGGTGTACGAATGTATAGATGCCTCAGATGCTTTTGACACTTTATGGGTTTGTTAGAAAAATACATCAGGGAGAGTACTTTTAATCAAGGTGAAAAATTTAGTAAGACAAAAAAATTAAAACCCTGGATCAATGATAAACTTTGTAAACAAATAAGGCATAAAAATAATGTTATGAAGCTGTGTAAAAAGAATCCAGACAATGAGCAGTTAAAAAAAGACTTTAGATTACTACGAAATCAAATTCAAACAGATGTCAAAGCACTAAAAGAACAATACTACCTAAATAAATTTAATAACTGTGGAAAGAATTCTAAGGAAACATGGAAAACTTTAAATGAAATCACTTGCCAAAAAACACAAGAGTCTTTTGGGATTGGTTGTCTACAAGTTGGCAATACAGTAATAAAAGATGGAAAACAAATAGCAAACGAATTCAATAATTATTTCTTGTCAGTGGCTGAATCATTGTCAAATATGTCGATAAAACCACTCAATCTTGCAACCTTACATTTAAAGAATGCTTTCAAAGCAAAAAGTGAGGTGACATCCATGTTTGTAGAGTATGTGAGAAAAGAGGAAGTTGAAAATTTTATTCAATCATTAAAGAAGGGGAAAGCATCAGGTGTAGACAATATTAATTCTACTCTCATAAAAATTATACTTCCAGAAATTACAGATGTCTTAGTTTTTATCATTAATTTAAGTTTCAGTACAGGGGTTTTTCCAGATAGAATGAAAGATGCTCTGGTGATACCAATTTTTAAATCTAACTCTAAACAAAATTGCAGCAACTACAGACCAATATCTTTGCTATCTTGTTTCGCAAAAATTTTGGAGAAAATAATGAAACAGAAACTTGTCAGATTCTTGGATCATACAAATTTCTTTAGTAATAATCAATTTGGTTTCAGAACAGGCTATAACACTGAATCAGCACTAAATAACTATATGCGAGAAGTCTCGAAGGGTATTAATGAAAATAAAAAGGTTTCAGGAATTTTTTTGGACATTAAAAAGGCATTTGACACTGTTGACCACGACATATTGCTTAAAAAACTTTTTCACTGTGGAATTCGAGGAGGTGTACTAGCATGGTTTAAAAGCTATTTATCAAATCGAACACAAATTGTTAGAATAAACGATTCAATGAGTGAAAAGGGATGTATTAAATATGGCGTGCCTCAAGGATCTGTTTTGGGCTCAATTCTATTTCTAATTTATATTAATGACTTATGTAATGGAAATTTCAGAGGAAAACTCATATCTTTTGCAGATGATACGGCTTTATGTTATGTTAATGACACATGGGAGCAAAATAAGGCAGATATGAATTTTGACTTATTAGCATTGAGGTGGTGGTTTGCAACAAACAACATGTATTTGAGTCCTGAAAAAACATCGTATGTAAATTTTTCACTAAGAGAGGAGGTTTTATTTGAAGGAAACATTTTATATAAGTGTATTGACTGTTTGTGTAGAGAGAGTAAATGTACCAAAAACTGTGTGACTATAATTAAAGCTGATCATGTGAAATACCTTGGTGTTTTTTTAGACAGAGAATTAAATTGGAAGAAACACATATCTGCGGTAAACAACAAAATAAATTCAGTAATTAGGTTGTTTTTCCTGGTAAAGAAAATAGCAAATCTTCATATTCTTAGATTAATCTACTACTCATTGGTACAAAGTAGACTTGAGTATGGAATTTTATGTTGGGGAGGAACCTATATTAGTAATGTTAATGATATTATAGTAAAACAAAAAAGAATCATAAGAATAATGAAGAATACGGTGCAAACTGAACCTTCATGGCCTCTTTTTAAAGAATTAAAAATATTGCCTCTTAGATATTTGTATACATACAAGGTGTTGAAAAATTTCTTTGAGAGAAGTGGTAACAGTGATTGCAATGAAGATAGATACAGGGATAAACTACGTTCAAAATTGAATGTTTTTGTTCCAAAACCCTCTTTGACTTTTTTTAAAAAGACCAATGAATTTATTGGTCCAAAGTTATTTAATTTTTTACCGTTAGAGATCAAAGTTATAAACACAAAAACTAAATTTAATAAAATGGTTTTTGAATGGTTATTTACGATAAATAATATTGAAAATATATTAAGTGTTTGAATGGGGCTTGCTGAGAAAGTTCTTTTCTTGGATTATTTGTAAATTATACCATGTTAGACCATGTTAGACTATGTTTTCTTAACTTTAGAATAGATTTCAATATAGAAATGATTTTAAAATATTGGTCAGGTTTCATTTTGAATATATTATCATGATAGTATATATATATTTTTTTAAACTTTGTATTAAATTTGTTCACTTTTAAATAAATAAGAATATACGTGTATTAGTATTTAGATTTTTCTAATTTAGTGGAGATTAAATGTATTATATCTGTAAACGTCTTTGTAAGTCTGCCAATTCATTAATGTTTTTTGAAGTGTGATTTATTGTGCCTCAAACCAGGCTTAGCCTGTGAGGACACCATAATTCCTGAATACAGATTGTTATTCTAATGGTAATAGATTCTTATAATAGCTATTTCAAGGTATCATGATTTATGTAAGCGTATTTCTATGCACTTTTGTATTGGTATCATGTAATTGTATTATTTATTGTAATGGAATTATGGAAATAAACTATTATTATTATTATTTATTAAAAATACTTTGTCAAACCACTAGCCATTTTCACACATAGTATACATAATATACATAGTATACATAGTTACACATAGGTTCGTTGTATTAAGTTCATATTTGTCATGAATCTTCATGATACCAATGTCCATTTTCACGAAAAAAAATTTTTCGATGTGTATTTTTAAAATGGTGGCCATTTTAAACTTTTAAACTCTAATAGCTCAAAACCAATAAACTTTATCAAAATTGTATAATTGACAAAAAAGAAAAAAAATTATCTAATTAAAGATAGGCCTATAAAGTTTCTAAGGATCGGATAAAAATAACGGAGTAGTTGTAATTTGTCAACTAAAATAATTTGAATTTGCATTATTATAATCGGAACTCAATATTTTTTTTGCAGAAAAATCTCAATAACTCCGTTATTTATTGTTTGATCCCTACAATCTTGGAATAATTAGTTAGGTGCATTTATTGGCCAACATTTTTATCACTTGTAAAATTTTTGAAATGATGTTTTTGCTTGTATGTTGACTAGGAATAGTCCCAAACATGGCCAGTAACTTGTTATGAGACGGACTGTATAGGTATAGGTTACTGAAATTAGAATAAAGTGTACTTTTTAATACAATTTTGACATAAGGCAATGCACAGACAAGGAGGAAAATATATCACGTAGTAAAATAATTAGCTTACAATCATTTTATTTATAATGATATTTTCAATCTTTGAGGATAAAACTGATGAAAATAACTCGAGGATTATTAGCAATGTAACCTAATCATAATTCAAGTCAAAATTATAACGGAATATCAATAAAAGTAGTTTGAAAGCAGCTCTGATATTTCAGTTAAAATTCAGATTGTTATTCTTTTAGGTCACACAATTTATATAGCACATTCTCAAAATACAAGGAGAAAGAATATGAAGTGATATTAGCTTAAAACTAATATGGAATTTTGCTATTACTTAGGAGAGTACAAAAAATTAATCACGGAAATTCCTTAAAATTGAAACAAAACATGTTACGAAATAGCAATGCTAAGAGGATTGTAAATATTCAATTACTAACACTTAATCTCTTTATAGATTCCTTTTATTTTAGAAACTTTTCTTTCCTATATAATTTTTTCATTTGTTCCATTATTTATGTTTTCTAAGATATACTAGTGTGTATTTTACCGAGTAGTATTTGTGGGATGTGTACCCAACCAGTATAGTACGGGGACAATCTGTCACGTTTTATGTGTCTTTAATTTAAAATAAATTTTTCGTTAACTGAGAAATCGGTAAGTTACCTTATTATTTTATTTTAAAGGCAACCGACTGTTAAAAAAACCCATAATAAAGCTTTAAACTGTTGGCTCTTTGTGAAAAGGTAAGGAGTGAAAAAACACAACAAACCAAGGGCAATTAAAATGCAAATTAAAGTTGGCAATCTTGCTCCGAGTGGTTGTGAAAGAATACAAAGCACCTTCAAGTGACGCAGAATTAAAGTTCTGTTTAGTTTTGTACTGTGAAATGGCTTTTACAAATTAGAATTAGGAAAACCTTATTATTTTACATTAAAATACCTTATTTTTTACGACAAATAAAATACCATACATTGACAATTTTATAATTATTTTATATTTTGTTATTTAATTGAAAATTAATGTTATACCTACATACACATACATACTCACTCCCATGGGGTGTATAAGAAAAATTTAAAAGTGCCGAATATTGATACAATTTAATTCTTACCTTACCTAACTATCAGATTTCCTAACTAATAACATTTTTACATGAAACATGGCAATAAACATACATAGTCATTCCTATGGTGTTCATGGGGAAAATACCAAATATGCAATTTCTTTTAAATTTCGCTGAGTCCACTGGTCTGCTGCGGGGGTATTTAAACTCACAATTAAAATTTTCTAAACTCAATAAACATGTTGGGAAGTTGACAGTGAAACCAAAGCTAGATAAACAAAGGAACATTTAACAGTTAAGTGTGTTGATAAGAGGGTAATAAATGCTAAGAATAATCTTCTTTGAAATTATTTTTCATGTAAAAGATTATACTATGTATTTATTGGGGAAAACAAAGTTAAAGAGGTAAAATAAATAATACTTGCCATTTGAACTGCTATATTTAAATTTTTTTATCAACTGGAAAACACGACTCAAAGGATATGACGTAAGTTCTGTTACCAATAATAGGAAAAATGGTTTTGTATTTTAAATGATTACAATATATCTGTTCTTAATAATTTAAAAGACGGTAACTACTTATAATATAAAACAAGTGTACATTCAATTATTATAAAAATACCCTTTGATTGATACTTTGAGTGATACTTACATAGAGAAAAAATTTATTTTAAATTATTAGAAAGAAAAAAGTTCAGCTAACAAAACATACTATTTTTATACAAAAATTGCATAATATCTAGTGAATTATTTTACTCCATACGTTTTTTTAATCATATGTTAAATTTGACATGTTTGTTTACATTCAGTGTTCTTAGTTGTATTACATGATACACATTAAACATGCCTCCTCTGACAACTGGTGAATTATTTCTCCCACATATCCTTATTAGGAATTTTTTTTATTTTCAATTTATGAACAATTTTGCTAGCCAAACAGTTAGCCTCTTGGCCTTCGGCTGAATATGTGACAGTTTCGATTCCATGGATTTGATGTTTTGGGCCGCTTTCGCTACAAAAATTTGACTGTACATAGTAAAACCTTCTTTACCACCATTGTCTAGCGCCCTTAAACTTTTATGAATTATTACTGAATATTACTGAATAAATATTACTGTCATTTAATCAATAAAAAAAAATAATTTTGAAAATTAGCCTTGTCTTATATAATGCTAAAATATCAAAAATATTTTATTAAAAATATAAATACCTTGTATAAATATTGGTATTAACTTTTTAAATGAAACCCCAAAACAGAAAACGAGATTTATTTCCCGTACTGACAGCGTCGACGTTTAGTGAATCAACGTGAAAGACGTTTATCGAGAAATTCAACGGTGGGGAATATTTTCTCAACAGAAATCCCGATGACTGTGCATCCTCCGGAAATGGCTTCCCGAATATTGAAACTCCTCGGAAAATAAATAATTCCTTTGTCGGCAACGACACACTGCCTAAGCTATATCATAAATATAACTGCCTCAGTAATTTAGATTCGCGATAAAGTCTTTAGTGATATGATTGATTTACTGTTCGTTTGTTTGATTAATATTAAAATTAAAAGTTTTAAGACTTTTGAACCATACAAAATAAGTAGGACATAACTGATTTTTTTTATAATTAGGTATTATATATTTATTCAAATGCACTGTTTAAAAGCGCAGTCCATTTATTTCTAGATAACCCGTGAATAATTCGCCGAATTCTATCGAAATATACACCGAATTCTAGATAACCTGTGAAAGTAAAGTTTGAAGTGTGTTTGAGATATATTCAAAGATGTGCATTAGATTCCGAACTTACACAACTGTCAGAAGTCATCTTTAAGATAAAAGTGACCTTTGGCAATGCTTCTATTTATAACCTATAAAAGTTGTAAAAGGAATATTAATATTTTTTTATGACAACGAATACGTATATAGGAGACTACAATAAAAAAACTATAATAATTTTAAGATTGCTTTTAACGGATAACATGTTAAGAAAATCACATATTGAAACTGACAAAAAATTTGTACATTAAACATTTTGATGTATCTCAAGCCGCTTTCCTTTAAGACCATTTTTTCAAATTTTAAGTTTTGTCTATATCCTGTTTAACATTTCAGGTTACAAAACGTAAAGGAATTAGAAAAAACAAGTAGGCAGAGCCCCCATTGAGCCGTAAGCGAGTTATAATTATCGCGTAACAGACTCCTAACCTCCAGACAATAAAATACATAATCGCAGTAATCGCAGTAAATTATAAAAAATAAGAAAAGTCTTTTAATTTTTCCTTTTTTGATTAAATAACATTATTTTCCTACATAATCCACTTCCTGAAACTAAATATCACAATAAAGTTATGATAAGAAGTGGAATTTTTAAAGAGAGAAAATAAAATATTTTTAATCAAACGCAGATACCGAATCAATATAATAAAAACTCTTCACGCATTTTTTGAGGCGTTTATATCATTGGATTCAGTATTCTATTGAAATTTATTCCAACAGATATAAACAATGTATCCGTTTGAGATATAAAATGTTTCGCAATTTGATTTAACTCTTACTTGCCTACGTGTTGTTTAATCATACACATATTAATCAATTTTAATATTAATTAGAACTACTTTTGAAAACATAACACAAATATATCTTTCTGGAACATAAGTTTTTAATATGAAGATGACAATGATTTAGTAAAATAATACCATTAAAAATAACATGTTACACTAATTACCACTATGAATAAACTTGTATGAGGTGGCCCGTGCGCAAATTGCGCATTTTATGATTTGACATTCATCTGAAGGTAAGTTGTTAAATTTAATTAAATACAATTCAGCTGTTAAATACAATTCACATTGTAATAAATTGTACAATTCACATCTTGTAATAAAAGTTGATCAACATTTAAAAGCGCCCTCTAGAAATAAATCAAAGGCAAGGGGGGCGAAGCCCACAACAATATGACCTTTTTAATTACGATTCGTCCACTTGCTATATCCTAAGCTTTAAAATGACAACTTAATCTTAAAAATCGGTCCAGTAAGTCGAGAGAAAAAGGGGCGTAAAAGACGAAACCCTTATAGAAATAAGAAGATAGATGCAGTACGATAGTCTCTATTTAGGTTCTTTATTCGATTCGCATTAGAGAAACTGTAACCGGCAGAAGTTGTATTTTAAACCAATCTCAATTTGTATTAAATGTCAACCGGCATTGTAAATAGATCTTAAATTTTGCTAGGGTGAATCAACCATTTACTGCTCTGTTACAGTTTGCTATTGTTTTCATGATGGAAAAGAAAATCGATTTTAAATGTCTTCATCGAAAAACTTTACACTGCGCCAGATTTATTTTTGGATATGGTATGTTTTTTTTTAATTGATGGTCAATGGTTAAAAAATTAACTATGAAGACCAAAATATAGTGATAAAATATGATGAAAATATATGTTTACGTTACATTAGTTTACAAAACTTACGAGAATGTAACAGCTTGAAACTTATTACATTCATTATAATATATACTTAACCCATAGATTAAGTCAGGTAATTTACATTTATATACTTACAGCACAGATAACACCAGAATAGCAATATTACCTGAAAAAACAAATGAAATTATTTATATGGTTTTTAACTTTCGCCTCTACAGTCACTAATATCAGGAAATCTTAAACAATAAAATATATACTACTGTTCTTTATATGACATTTTATCATACAATCTCCAATATATGACATCGACAATATCAGCTGAAGTTCTTATGTTGCTTGAGGGTTAAATGATTTTCATAGTTCCATAAAGTCATTCATGATAAAAACGATCCTAAATGATTATACATGTTACTTATTGTATTACAAAATATTTCTAGTAATTGAAAAGTGTATAAGTTTAGAAAAATACACTTCCATAAGCTGAAAATAAAGTTAATTAAAATATAGAATAAGCTGGGTAAAATTAATACAAGTAAATTATAGAATATAGATTAGTTAAGTAGGAGAGAGTTGCCAATATTTTACCGTTTTCACAATAAACATGATTATTTTATAACCACTTAGCTTAATTAATAACGAATCGATTGTTTGAAAAATCTTATTTTCTTGTAAAATTAATAAAGCCAGATTAGTAAAATGATTGATTAAAAAGTTGATAATATTTTTAAAAACCTTGTAATAGGTCCAAATTAGGAACCCGGTTGCCTAAGTTTGGACCAGTGAGGTTCTTAGTTTGGACCGGTATCTTAAAATTGGATCTTAATATGCTTCAAAATATGTGCTTTCATCATTTTGTCATTTAGAACTTGTGATAGGACAAACAAGGGATGAATGTGTGCTTCGATTCGGGGAAAAGAAAAAGTGTTTCCTAGATTGGACCACTTTTGGAAACTCGGTGGTCCAATATTGGCAATTGCGCATTGAATTTAAAAACCTAACCTATCTTTATAACCGTTTGAGTCCCAAGATTTTAACACAGACTATATCATGTGCCTATTATGTTGCCTGTTTCAAGTGGATCATAAGAATACAAGACACATTGCGAATACATACATTTCAATGATGCAATGAATGGGTAAAAATAGTACTGAAAATTTCTGAAAACTACACATATCACATAACTCAACACACAAAGAGGGCACGTGGCTGAGGGTTGGTAAAAACACTCCCCCTACTCTTGCGAGTTTCGTTAGCCACCTCCTGAAACACTAAATTCCCTGTAGCCCTGTAAACTGAGGTGGTCCATTCAAGGAACCGGTCCAATATCGTCAACTCTAAGATTAATGAAAACCATCCACAATTGAACGCAAAATATGTAATAAAAATTAGTCTCAAATGAAAAAAAAAAATATTTAAAAGCAATATTGCGAAACAAACAATATACTGACATCGATATCACAGAGATTTGAACATTGCATAGAGCAATTAATTAGTGTTTGACATCGTAGTGTTTATCTGAAGGCAGACTCTCTGTTGCGACATCGAAATTTTCATTAGTAAATGACCCTTCACTACAATCAATTTCCCTTTGAACACTGTCGAAGCATTCAGGTCTTTTAATATTCAACGAAGCTTTAGACTTTCGCAACGATGTTATTTTACACGTTTATCGTAGCAATTAATGGCTTTCCATTGGAAAATTACGCTGTACTTAGGATATTGATATGTAGCATAATTTATTGTAACTCATTGTTTTGTATATTTTAATATTAAAATGGCCATAACGCTGGTTTTTTTTTTTTTTTTTTTTTTGCTATCTAAAGTCAACCAACCTGTAATTAGGTAGAATTAATATTTTTTTTTCAATGAAATTTTACAAATTGGTTTACATACAAATCTGGCTAGTAATAAACTAAACGCATTATTCAATTACGATTTACTTCGTAGTAAGTAAAGACGAATCAGAATACATGCAGTACTGTAAGTGAAATACCAACAATATCCTTAAATTCAATATTAGGTAGGTTAAAGTTGTTTATTGAAAGAGTATTCATATTATTTTATATAATACGGGCATATTCTCATGTTATGGTTGTGTATGAAACTCTGAATAATATGTCAAATGTAATCCCTAATAACATTCATTGAATAAATAGCATTATATAGTGAATAAAGTTTAATTCCCTCGGTTAAGAGTTCGTGAAATAACATAAAAAGTCAATCTAGTCAGTAATGGCTAAAGTGATAGGCAGATCAAAGTACACGCCAACAGCAAGAGTCAGGCTTAGTCGCTTAAAAGCTAATGGAGGATCATCAAAACTGAGCCTCCTGACCTTTTTAATGTCACTATTTGACATAAAAAACGCCGCTTGGCGATAGGTTGTGATAACTTAAAACAAACATCGGAATATTAAATTTTCTTGAAACTATAGTGGGACGGGTGCTAAATGGTTCTAGTATGCAATGAAAGTCTAAATTTGGCTTTTAATTACCGTCAGAGATATCTAGTAGATGGAAAAAAATATGCTTTCCCCCTTCTAGAATAAACACAACATGTGGGACCCCTTCAATGAGGAAGATGTCGCAAAATCTTTAAAGGTCTTCAAAGTTAAGGCAAAACGCGACAAACCCGACCTCAAAAGATCGAATAAGTAGTACGTTATTGCACTTAGAAATTCCGGTAAGACGCTTTTAATTCAAAGTTCGGCTGCCTGACATTTATGGCTCAAACTTTCGTTTGAGTAGAGCTTGGGGCATTGCTCACTGTTAAAGGTCTGAATGTAGAGCAAATCTCCACAAACTCGATCTCAAAAGAATAAATATGACGTGAGTTATTGCAGTTTGAATTTTTGTATTCCTAAGCATTTAATGCAAAATTTTTCCTTCTGCCATATCTGACTTGGAGGTAGGCTTTGCTGAATCGTCTTCTATTCTCATTAATCTATTGTTTTGTAAAGTTTAACAGAACCTTTAAGTCAAGATTTAGGTTTACTGATAACTCCCCATCTGCCGTCCCCAATTTATGTCCCAAAACATCGATACATTATGAATTTAGGACAGCCCACGAAAATTTACAAGTATATCTAACGAAAGCTGTAGATTCTTCTTAAATTGATACGTAAGGTTATATATGCCAGTTTCTTCTACAACTTTCTTTAGGGGGCGTCCCCCATGTTGTGGCCGAGTTAAAAAGGTGACAAGATGTAATTTTTCATTTATTATTATTTTATAATAAAAGTTTTAACCTATTTTAAGACGTAGATTAAAATTTTAATTTCAACACACATTGATTAAACCTTTCTAAAAGTTAGAAAATAATATTTAGATACTATATTTATGATAGTTTCCTTTTGGAAACCTCATAATATGAACAATATATAGCCTACTGTAAGTTCCCTATATTCATCAGTGAGAAAGGTTAAAATCCTTTAGTTCCCCTAAATACAGTACTTTCAAATCCCCTTAGTAAAAGTAACGAACAGAAAAACTGGGCTGAATTAATCCTACTTAAAGATTGACGATTGGGAGGTCGTCTATTATAACTGATTAAGAGAGTGTACATAAATGACAATTGGGTTTTGAATGTAGGGTGTAAAACAAGCTGCTTATCATTTTCAGAAGTCAAAACTCCTACAACCATAGCACCAATTAGAATTTTTAGCCAACTTTGACTTTTTAGACTTATTATACTACTTAAGACTTTTAGAGTAAATGTTTTGGTTAATTTTTAGATTATTTTTCGTCATAGAAGTCATTCTGCGTATTAAGAAACTTAACGACGTAATTAAATTCTTCACAAGAAATGCATTGTAGGCTGTTTTAGTGGTACTTAAGTTGTTTGTTTTTTATCAAAGTATATGAATGAGGCATAAAGTAAGGATTTGAAATTTATATCTTACCCACTACTTTTACTCGCTAGAATGCAATTTGTTTACAAATATTTAAATATAACAGACGAATATCAGAAATCTACATTGCGTATGGACCAATACAATTAAATATATTCTTTACTTCTTTATAATAATAAAAGTTGTAAGGTTTGAAACTGAAACCAATTCAAAAGCAAAACCGGAAAATAATGAACGATTATGACTGCAAAAGTAGTCAAATGTCGGAAAAGAAATTATAGTAAACAAACAGTTCTGGCAAGGATTATTTTGTTATTCTAAAGTATTATTCATTTATACTACTATAATGGGTTAATCAAAATGAATAAAAACCTAACGCAAATTGTATAATGTGTTTGTTTAGATTGTGTGTCCTAATTCATCATTGGCATGTTTTATTTTTATTTTGAAAAATAAATTTAGATTACTTTGTTCATTCCCATACGTGGAGAATTCAAGTACTTTCAGTATAGTTTCAGTAGAGAACTGTATGACAATGTATTATTCAAAAGTTATTCTTGATTTTAAAACTATTCTGACGAAATATCAATAAAAAGTAAATGCCAGAATTTTGTCATTATTTTAAAATTTTATATGAAGTTGAAAACGATTTTGTTTTGTTAACTGTTAAAACCTATTCCATCAATGTATGAGAAAGCAAGGATAATATGGTGCAGAAAGATTTCTACATTGATAATGCTTGTAGAACATTCATGATAAATCTTGTATTTGTGTTACTGTAATATTCTATTTAAAATACAAACATGTTATTTTACTCTAAATTATTGATGAGTCCATCAACAAGGGTTGTTGTTAAGGAAGGAGAACGAAAAATTGTTCTAACATAAATCAGAAACAAATTGTCAACAACGTCCTAACAGCATGATAAGCTCCTGTGAATGTCGAGAAAGGACGAGTTTCAAGAATTCCCCAGAGAATTATCTGTCAGAGACAAAAGCCACCTTTTCAGAGAAGAATAGAACCTCGAAGAATTAAACCTTTCCAATTACATTATATTAGTAGCTGGTCAGCAAAGTGAAATTAAATTTCCGGATTTACCTGTGTTTTATGTGTTTCAATGCATATGGAACTTTTAACGTTACAAAAGGAACAGTCCTAGTCTTAAAAGTCTTAAAAACCCAATTATACAGATACAACAAATAATTAATTTTTGTGAAACGTGATTTAATTTTGTTTTGAATGAGTGATAAAAATCTGTCTCTTCAACGTTATTAGAATCAACAATATAAGTTTTGCTAAAGGTGTAATCACTATTGTGGCACTTTCTCAATGTCAGTTTAACCTTTAAACCAAATTCAAACAAAAATTGACCTTATGTTTAATAATGAATTAAACTCAGTTTAAGTTAATCGTGAGTTGGGAAAGCACCCTTAAAATGGATATTTACTAAGAAATTATTTATTTCAGAAATGATATTCATTTTTGTATACTTTCCAAAAACTCGTTGACAATATTTTAAGACACTTTTCCCGGATCGAAAAAATAACAAAATGAGAATATTATAAAAAAAATATCTAAAAAGCACCGGTTGGTAAAAAGACGCCATTTTGTTTTATACACTCAACAATTAATTTTCATTTCTGTGGCAAATTTCATGGAGAAGTTTTGTAAGCCAATAGTTTTTGTAGAACTATAGTTTTCATAGTTTTGTTGTAGTTTTATTTTGCACATTGTTAATTACTGTTATTTTCGGACACTCTAGCTACTTTATCAACCAATCTTGTCACTATTGTTTTTGTCTCATTAATTATTGTTATCGTTAGTCGTATAATTGTGCATTCAATTTTCCGATAGGAACATTTTGTATATGTATCACACCTATGTAAAATGGAGGTGATGAAGTAAATAAACAAATAAAATAAATGAATAAATAAAAAATAGCCTTCACTGGTTAGCTTTAGGAAAGTCATAAACGTACCCATCTCAGAGTTATTGCACTTTTTCTTATCTGAGTTGTTTGAACACAATGTATAGAAAAAGTGTTTCTTTGCAATTAATTCTGTAAAGTACTGTTCTCATTTAAAGTATTGGGCATGTTTCTTTTCCTCCTTTTTTATCAGCTCTTTGCATCGTAGGGCAAATCTGCATATACGGTTAGTAAGGTATTGTGCTGTAGATGAGAAGAATTGTATTATAATTCGCATCGGTTTTCAGGGCTACGCCCCACAGGCTTTCAAAGTTTCAATGTTAATCTTATGGGAGAAGAACAATTGCTTGACTCATTAAGTAGATGTTGTAATAAAATGCTAGAAAATCAGGGAGAACAGATGTTTAAGATATAAAACATTTATACTCTAATTGGCTCACGATCAATTTAATTTTTGGTCGAATTTCGACCAGTGGATCATCTCTAGTTTAAATTATTGAGAGAATATTGGCAATAAAAAATAGAGGATATTATAGACTTTCTGCGAGTGAGCACAGCGAACGAGGCATACCTGACGGCAAGTGGGCGTAGCGAACAAGCTCAACTCAAGCGCAAAAAATTACATAGGTTGACATTGATAAGCATGCCGGGTCTTGTATGAAAATGTAATACAAAAATTAGGTTGATGAATAATGGAGCATGAGGTTTTTTGGATTTTAAAATATGTTGAGGCATTTTAGTTTTATCTACCACTTCACATCACTTAAAGCCACCGAAACTTGAATACTGTAACCGTATGTGACGACTACGGCTGATTCCAAGAGAAAGCACCATTTTCCCATATATATATATATATATATATATATATATATATATATATATATATATATATATATATATATATATATATATATATATATATATATATATATATATTTATAATTATTATTTGAATTTAAGCACAACATTTTTACATCCCAAATATATTGGCATCAAACCGGTAGGAGGTGTATTTTGAATGTGTGATTAAAACACAAATCTAGAGGAATCAAAATAACAGAAAAAGTAAAACCAACAATAAATCTGTGCTTGAGTGATAACAGTAACGAAACACTGTATAGAGACATGTCATTGATGTTAATCCAGAATTAATATATGCTTGGCTCCTGAATCACTGATTGTCATTGGTAACATTTAACAAATGTCATAAAACGGTCTGACTATAGCAAAATAATTTTACAGTAATTATAAAGATATATTAGTAATTTTTGTATTGTAAAATTGTGTACAGTGAATCTCACACCACAAATGGGTTGAATAGTTTTAACGTATATCTCCACAGATTTTAGTATATTTTAACGCCAAATATTCTTAATTCCGTCTGATTTGTTATCTTTATCTTTTTACTATTATATGGTTTCTTTAAAAGACCTTTCTATTTGATGGAAGCAAATGTAAGCTTGGTTCATACAAAATTAATTCAATAAATTAACAAAATCGTTCAGTATTTTTTTTACATTTTAGGAATAGTTTTGTTTTAAAAAAAATCTGGATAGCATAAGCAAAAGGCACCCTTAAACATCATTTTCATTAGGTACAAATTAGTACCATAGTAAAAAAAGTAAACATTATATCATTTGAAAATTATAAAAACACCGTAAGAGTGCATAGATTTATGCAATATTTATCATTATATAGAAAAAAACTTAAAGAGCTTTGTCTTTTATCATCATAAACTATCATCATAAACTATGAACTATTAAACTACGTACATCATTTATGTGGAAGTATCCACAACTAACCCCAATTTATGGGGTTAAGAGATATTGCAAACTGTTGTTCCAAATGGCTAAGGTGAACCCTTTGTAACAGTTTGTGTTGAAATAGCTCTTATGATAAAATATAACAGTGTTCTAAACATCTTTTTGAAAACTGTTTCTAAGCAAAATAACCAGAAAATATTACTAATTTAGTAATTGTTAATCAGAAGAAAACCTAAATATTATAGAATTTTTATGTCTATTAAAAGTAGACTCCAATAAATTATTGATACTAGAAAAAATAAACAACTAATACAGTATAGTAATAAAGGGTTATTTATTTATTTGTTTTTTACACCTCAATACAATTATTGAATTTTTTAAGGTGTATGATCTATAGAATAAGTTCGCATTAAAACTCTATAGTTATTTAATCTTAGATTAATTCGCCTTTTCTCATTCTACTTGCATTCTAATCTTCTTTACTAATAATTGGACCTTTTAATAGTTCTATTTGAAAAACATTTCATATTAAGTATCACTTGCTTAAATTGTAGATTTTAAATAGTGTTATTTAAATGAACGATTTTCTATATTGAATTTGATTGATTTTACACATGATTCGCAATAACTTAACTTTCACTAATTAAAAGTCTCTCTTGTAAAGTACATTGGCTACAAATAATATTGTTTGGCTACGTTATATTATTTATTATACAGCTGTTCATTAAAAAATGTCACACATTTCGTTAATATAAGTTATTCAATTTTGAACAAAAATATTCCTCTGAACATATGTAGAAAAATTCTTCGTTATTCCCTATCCGCCATTTAGTTCTCTACACAAAATAATTTTAATTTCTGCATATATAATTGTATTAGATTGATATTTAGCAATGACCTTTTCATAGCAAATTTCATTTCTACAAGACAATTATTATTTCCCAAAGTATATTTAAAAAATGGCGGCCATTTTAAATAACTCAAATATCTCAAACCGGTAAATAGTATCAAAATCTTAACCCATACTAAAAAGTTGATAAATTAATGTATGTAAGCAATGATAACAAAGTTGTAAACATATGACAATAAATAATGGAGTTCTTAGATTTTTCTACAGAAATTTGTTTTACGCCCAGTTAACACGAAAATTAGGTTATGTTTGCATAAAAATCGCAATAACTCTGTTATTTGCTGTTATATTACCATAAACGTTATATAATTGTTAAAATAATGTAATCTTCAACTTTTTTGTTCAATTTAAAATTGTGGAATAATACCATTTTTGAGATATTTGAGTTTGAAATCTAAAGATGGCCGCCATTTAAAAAATACCCTCAGGAAAGATTTTTGATAGAGAGGAATATAGTTGTGCTTAAGGTTTAGGTAAAAATTATTTAGTGTAGAAAACAAAATGTTGGTTAGCAGCTAGATGAAGGATTTTTCGACACATGTTAAGTGGAGAGTTTTTGTTCACTTTGAGGAGTACTATACATCAGAGAAGTTTGTGATATTATTTCATGAACTTTTAAATAAATATACTGTATGACAAGCATTGTTTGAACGAGCAAAACGATTTCCCACCCAACGATTTTTTAATGTGGGCGTTTTAGTTACAGGTACAAATTTAATTATCGTCCTAGATTCCCTCAAATTAACATGTTACCATATGGAGAGAATTTTTTAGTTACTAAATTGAACAAAAACCACTTGATAATTGAAGATATAACCATTTACGTATTTAACTTGTTGTTCATTAAATTTATACCAAAGTGAAGCACACTTTGGCCTGGAAAGTGAGCGAAGCGAACGAGCTCGTCTTATATAGGAAGAGGGGGAGGGAGCGGAGCGAACGATCTTTGTATGAGAAAGAAAAGTAACGCTTAGTAATTTAACCGAGCATAGGTGGGCTCCCCCAGGTACTTTATTAATAAAAACTCAGCTGTCATAGATAAACTAACTATGCTTTATTATGAACATAATTTGTAGTCGATACTTCTTTAAACAACTTAAAAATATGTGTTTTATACTTAAATTTGTTTAAATAAATATTGCTTTGCTGAGAATCAGCAAGTCACATTCAATATTGTTGATAATACAAATACCAGCTGTAGGCAATGCTCCAGCCAAGTGCTCCTATGTTTGCTCTAGAAACACACAAGACAAACTAATATAACGGTTGGCTCATGTAGTAGCAGGATGTCCAAGTCATGTCGCTGTACATCTTAGAAGTCTGGTTTGCTTTCCTATTTATCCTTTTATAGTTTACAAGAATGAAACTTAATTTTTACCCAACTGGTTTTGGCTTCTAGATGAATTTGAATTGTTTGAAGTAAAAACCACTCAACGTTTTATACGGTTACTGCAGGGTAAAATTTCTTGGGAACCAATACATGTGTTGAAATCTTATGCACCAAAGTTGTAGAGTGGTGAACCTATTCACTATAGAAAAAGGTAACGTAAATTTTATGTGAATTTTTAAGATGTTTTTTTTTTATAAGATGATAGAACTGGACCTGATGAAGCTAGTTAAAATGATTACTCTCTCTTATACAATCTATTTGTGATATAGCCTAAAGAATTTTAAGGGATAACAAAATTTGCCCATAATTGATATAACCATTTACTCATTCAATGTTACTAGAAATCGCCTCCTGGTCGAAATTCGACTGAATTTCAGTTCAACTGGACCATCTGAACCCAATTAGTTAAAAAAAATACTTATTCTATAACTGGAACATCTGTTCTTTCTGATTTTCTAGCATTTATTATTACAACAGCTGTCTAATGATTCAATCACCTTTCCTTCTTCTATAAGATTAACATTGTAACTTTGAAAGCCTGTGGGGCGTATCCCTATCGACCGATTTGAATTATAATGGGATTCTGCTCATCTACAGGACCCTACCTTTCTAACGGTTAACAGGTTTCCCCTACGATGCACACAAGCTAAGAAAAAAGGAGAAAAAGAAACATGCTTTCCTATTAATATATAGATTATGTTATGCTGCAATCACTTTAAAGATTGTGCTATTGTTTGAATGTCGTGAACATGTGTTTTGACCTCCCTGGATTTAATTAACAAACATGATAACGTATTTTTTGTTTGTGTTAACCATTTATTTTATGTGTCATTAATCTAATTAGACAAATTTGATATTGTTATGCTTGAAAAAAGGCAAGCAAAAAATAATTCATTTTAGTTTTTCCAATGTGCATTATAATTATTGACACCACAAAGTTAATCGTTTATCGCTGCTGTAGGTACATGTATAGGTGCTATGTCGATAATATTTATTTACACTTTTTCGCATATATACGTCATTGGCATGTGTTGTAGTTTAGAATGGAAGAGTCTCGATTTAGTCAGCTAGTATCATTATAATTCAACAACCAAAACCACCCTAATCCATCAATGGGATTCTCGATTTAAAATACTGTACCTTAATTGTTCTTAAATTAATTTACATAAAAGTAATTAGATATTACCTAAGTGAAAATGATGAGTATCTGTAAATAAAGCAGGAGATAGTATTATTATTTAACAATCTAATGGGGATTAAATATAAAATTAAATCTTCCCATATTAAAAGAATTATTATTTAATATTAATTAATAATAAAAATTTTCTAAAGTTTGTGAAATGGTGAGATAAAATACCTTCCTTTGATAACTACTAATCACCTTAACTCCAAACCTGATAGTAGTAAATTAAGTTATATTATAAAATTTGATTTAAATAAATAGTAAAACTCGATTATCATGTCACATTGTCTTCATAAAAAAAGGTAGGAATCCGTCATAAAAAAAATAAAGTAAACCATGCATTTTTAGTGGTTCAGAATTTGAAGGGCTTTGGAAAATGTCTAAATCTTGATTCACGGCCAAAATTAGAATTTTGACTTCCTTTTTTTATCTTTCTGTTTCTCAAACAGTCAATGGTAGAAAAAAATACTAGGACTTTGTTAATATACATAGAAAAACTATGTAAAACAAAATATCATTAATATCTATTATTGTTGTTAGGTATTAAATTTTTGTTACTGAAAAACGGTGAGGTAGTGAAACGGCACAATAAATAATCACCAATAATTAATTTAAAACAACAAAAAATACGATAGCTTTTATTATCTTAATTTTATTAATGGAATGCCATAATTTCCAACGAAACGTGTCATTCATTAAATTAATTCAAAATCTTTGGTTTAGGAGTTTGTGTTAACGTAAATGGACATATCACATGGCAGCCCAAGCACTATATTTGGCACCTCCTGACATCTTATTTAGGGGCAAGTTTTCTATGAAAATGAGGCCCAGAACATAAGACGATCTAAATGAACAAATTAGGTTGGAAAACCCTTTGTTTGGAGATGGAATTGTATGGTTCAGTGTCAGAATTTGTGTGAAAAACCAAGGACGCAACCAAACTCACACTTTTAGGTGTTTGCTCTTTGGAATCTTCTTAAAAAAAATTTTATCTTCTTTTGTCCCTGACGTATCAATCTGTTGGATTCTTCATTTGATACAGTCCCAAATAAATAAGTCAGCTTTGATATAATAGATAAATAAATAAATAAATATACGGTGAGCTGACGGCGAACAGATATCTCTAATAACTTATGTAAATTTTATAATACACCAAAAAAGCTACGAATTACACCTTACAAAAAATATCGCTTGTATGATAAACAATAAATTTTCATTCATGTAGTTTAAGTTTATGATAAAACACCAATCCTCTTTTCAAAAATTACTTATTGGTGGCATTTTTAAATCGTGCCGTTTCTTTGCCCTACCCTGTATGTAACCAATATATTTTACCTTGCCATAAAAAAATAATATTACCCAAATGTACACAAATGTAGGCCCCTACATTTGTGTTTGCTTGATTTTTTTGACAACACAGGCGCACTTATGCGCAAGTGCCGTATTTTTTAATAATCAAATTCTTATGTTATTCAGATCCTATAATGACGTATGGTTAGATTGCTATATTGTCCTTATTGCTATTCTGTAATGATGTATTTTCAACTAATCTCGAAATCAAGTGGGTAGATTTTGGTTCATCTTTACATTTAAGAGTGTTTCGGTCTAAAAATAAGTTTATAATCAGCGTCCGTCGCAGAAAAAATCTTTTTTTCTAAAAGAAAAGATTGTAATCTTTTTACATTGGTCCTATGGGTTGCACTCAAGGCAACAAAATAGCAACGTAAGGTGAAAAAATAAAAGAACGTTACTTTTAAGAAGTGGTCTTATACAGCTGTCACCTTTGATAAGATATAGTTAGCGTTAACTTTAAAACCTGATTAACATGAACCTATAAAAAAGTGAATTACAACCAACGAGCAATTCTTTGTTAACCTTGAACTTAAGCATGAAACATCTAATAATGTTTGAAGAAGTTTTACCAATTATTTGTCAAAATTACGATAAGTTTTTAGCCATCCCCTTTATTGCAATGTTCAATAAGAGATTGTCTCAATGTGTTTCTGAATTTATAATAACTTACATATTGTACATAATCTTGCTTCCACATTTAATAAAGCGTTAGCAAAACAAACAAAAGTGATTACTTTCATGAAAAATAATACGTAATTCAACTTACATTTTCCAGGGGTTTCTTGATGCATTAGAGAAAATGTCTCAAATCCCTTAGTTTAAGTGGCGGACGGGTGGGAAAATTGGTCCATCAAGAACTGAGCCGCGTTTATTTAACCCTGAGATGGATGCAAGGTCATGCCTTGTAAAAATACAATCACTGCTTTCATTATTTTTATAATTATTATTGTTAATGGAAAAAATAAATAAATATTCTTTTATGTAACATGTATTGCAGTCAAAGTTGTAAGTGCGTAAGAGATTTATCTTCTATTATTTATTCCAGGAGTGAAATAAGTTTCAATCTAAAAATATTGTTTTCTTTTTTCTTAAATTTAAATATACTTTCTTTTTCAAGGTTTTTACTGTAGACAAAACTGTTGTAGAATAATCCTTCCCCTAATGAGCTATCATACCTCAAAGTAACAAAACCGAAAAATAAAACTTAAAATTTTTGGATAAGTAAAACTGATAGTAAGAAGTTTATAGTGAATGTGTTCATAGCAAATATTAACCTGCAATTCCAAACTGGAATATGTCAAAGATATTTATTCATGTTAATTGATGTGGACATTTAAACTTCTTTCAGGCAGTAAACAAGTGAAGTAGTAATATTTATTTCAAACAACTCAAATCATTTTATTAAAACCAAACTCTAAGTTTATGTACACAAAAGAGTGTGTATACATAACATACATGAGCTCTGGGCTACATATTAGGCATGAACGGATTCGACATGTTCATTAGCAGATGGCCCCAGGCCTACAATGAAACCAATCCTCCCACCAAGCTACAATTAAAAAAAAAAAAAAAAAAATTATATTCATGAGTAGCTATAATATCAAATAATCAGTACCTAATCCTGTTGCTTCTTAATATCATTGTAGGGGTTTTATGTTTTAATTAATGACAAGTGTCATAATATCACTAACAAATAAGCCTTTTAATGAGACGATTAATTAAACCAACATAATTTACTTCGGTGTTTGTTAAATTTTTGTTTGTTCAATTGAAGTTGATTTGGGTTTTTACGGTATGCACATAAAATACAAAATAAAATGAGCAATGGATCGAGTAACAACGCTTGGTACCTAAAAGCTTAGAAAGGATTTTAAAATCTTCACGTTTAGATGATAAGCAGAAAATTTTGGGTAATACTGTTTGGGAAAAATTTAGCAAAAATAATCAATTCGAAAATCTTAAACTTATTACTGTAATCGTTAGTCCTAAATTACATTTAAAACTATGATTGGTATAACCTTAAATATATTTAAATTTAAATCAGTTCTTTTTGTTAAATATACATTTAAAGGGTGCGAATAAAATAAGAGATCCTAAATTGTACTGTATTACGAAAGGAAATTGTAAACAACGAAATAACACAGTGAGATCTTTAAAGCATCAAATAGAAAACTTATAACAAAAAAACCATAAAAAACTTCAACAATTAAATCCTTAACTAACAAAAAAATTGTATTTTTTCTTACAAGCCACTAAGTATAAAAAGCGCGTTCCCTATGGGAAAATCAAGTTATAAAAACAATTTTTACTAGTAATTTTTATACTTGCTATATACATTATTTATGCCTTTTGAGATCCAACAAAGCTTAAACAGTAGAATGTATATATATTTTAATACTTATAATGTTTTAAGTAATGTCTTTACAGTAACAAATATTGCTATAATTAATAGACGGATGACTGGAGTTTCCTTCTCGTCTTAGATTAGCCTCACACTGATGAACTGGCTGCGAGTAATCCGGGAGTCTTGTTAGCCTGATAAATTTGATTAGATCGACCAGAAATCGGATCCATTGATTTTTTTGCCTGCGTTCTTGCCAATATTTTATATGTGATTTCAACCATTAGTAATATATGATACCATTAACAGTGCAAGGCAATGTTTACGTTCGTTTTCACTGATAACATTTTAAATCATCCCACTTAGCAACTATCTACCCGTTATGGTACAAAGAGGTTTATTAATTTGTCATCAGGGATGATATTTACGGATATTACCTAAAAAAGTAAAAAAATCCAATTTTTCTCGGAATACAGCTGTTTATCAGTATATCGAGTATAATGTTAAAATTGAGGTAACTTAGAGGGGATCTTGAAATCCAACGTTTTAACTAAAAGAAGATTGTGAAATTATTTTAATTACATTTAAATAGATGATTGCTTGTTTTTCTGAAGTTCATTTTAATTTCAATTTAATATTGTGAACATTTTAACAATTTTTTATGTTTAGAAGTAAAAAGAATCTCTGGAACAATGTTTCTTAACAATTGTCAATTTTATGTAAACATGAGAATTGCATTTTATAAGTAAGTCCATTTTCTTTTAAATCACAACTGTATTAGATCTTGAATTATTACTAAGCCCTAGAAAAAGGGTCACTAGAGAGAGAGTGCCAACTGTGGAAAAGCGATGGCTTCCCAAGTCACTTAATTTTTCAGAGACAAAAGCTATCTTTTCCATCAACAAACTTGGCCAAAAATATTACGAATTCATTTTCTTTATTTCTATTCTAGTTCATTACAAAATAATCAATATGATGGTTACTTTCAAATGTTAAATTGAATGTCCCAACCAAAAGAATAATTAATAAATCCAAGTATAATAACACCAAGTAAGTATACAAATTTAAATATACATTAAGAGTCTTAATTGTCTACTAGTGCTTACAATTGAATTACAGTGTTATACATGCAACAAATAAACATTAACTCATAAAATCATCATAAATAATATTTAACATACACTATGGTAAATGTGAGCAAAAAATTAAAGCACAACACGTATTGACTTTGAAACCTAACAAGAAACTTTCTTAACAATAATAGTAATAATACTTAGAATTCATATATATCAGCAGCATGAACATGTGAAACATAACAACTATAAAACTTTCTTGACAAAATATGACATTAAACACATAACGTAACCTTTGAAAAAGAAAAATCTACACAATAACAAAAAGTACATTGGAAATTGACCATGCAACGACGGAACAGGCTCACGTTCCCAAAGAGTGTCCATGAGGAAGATCTCCATAGCTCTTCCTTCTCCTGGTGATGAACTCACTGCCACAGAAGTCAATGCCTCAGCACACCATATTAACCAAGCGTTGTATCCTGGCCATGGTTGAGTTGGCTTGGTAAGTTGTAGGGTGACATCTTCTTCTAAACAGATTTTGAGACCTTATCACACCTTGCACCCTGAAGAAAATAAGCTGAAGTAGTGGATAACAGTCGGCCTTGTTGTTTAAAATCTTGTGAGGCCACACCACATCACCACCAGTGAACAGTAAATTGTCTTCAGAGCGAGCAAATTGTTAATCCCAGTTGTTAAGCGCATTATAAACCCCAACATTCTATTGTTTTTATAACAAATGTTGGCAATATCATGACTGGATGATAAATCTTCGGGTAGTAACACTCCCAGATCCTTCACCAAGCTCATTCTACCAATAAGAGAACTACAGGCTCAAGGCTGTAGTCAAAGTCAATTATGTGCCTCTTTCTGGCATTATTATTACATTATATTTTCTAGCATTCACTTTAATTTCATTTTCCAAACACCAAAGGCCCAAAATATCCCAAAAGCTCATTTTCTGAGGTTCAAGTGCAGCATCCAAAAAGTCATCCAAGAAGTAAACAATAAATACTTCTTATTTATTGTTATAAGAAATAAATATATAACAATGAATAAGATTGTTTATTTATTGTTATATATTTATAACAATAAATTATAACAATAAATAAGAATATTTATTTATTTATAATAAATAAATATTCTTATTTATTGTTATTATTTATTATAACAATAAATAATAATAATTTTTTATTATAAATAAGTAAATATTCTTATTTATCAATTAAAATATTAATTTATAATTTATATTAAATTTATAAATTAATTATAATATTAATTTCTTAGTTAAATTAAGAATATTTAATTTAAATTAAATTTTAATTTAATACAATTTAAATTTTAAATTAAATTTAAAATTTAATTTTTTTTAATTTCGGATGTAAAAGTGAAGATTTGTAAAAAAATCTTCACTTGATTCATAAATGTTAAAATTTAATTCCGAATGAAATGTATCTAATTTTACAATATAAACCAAAATATAAAAATTAAATAAACTTGACTTGTTTAAATAAACAAAATGTTATCTACTGGAATGATAAAACATTTACAGTTGTTTAGTTCGTCATACATAACAGAGTAGTTGCATATATGTAATGTAGAAAGCGGCTTCGAGTTCGCCAGTAGGTCACGCATCAATCCAGCTCTCCCTCAACTTGGCTGATTACATTGTCTCGGGTAATGTTACCGTTTAATCTTAAAAAAATAAATTAATACTACGTTTATAAATAAATCCATTCCACTTAGACATTTAGCATTACATACATCCTAAAGTATCTAGTACGTCTTAAAGTTTTAGTTGAGAAATGTGTCTAACCTAAATTTGACGAGAGTTTTGATAGCAACGAAAAATTCACCCTATTGTCCTCGTAAACAATTAAACTATAATTTAGACCTGATATAAAAAAGTTATTAAGAATATAAATCATTTATGTATATTTTGATGTAAATCTTTTTAAATATATTATAGATATGTGCCTAGGCAAATTCAACGAAAATCACACAAAAGAAAAACTACTCAAATTGAAACATATTTCCTATGAAATTAGAGCTATGTAGTTTAAATAGTTGTATTTTGAGTTGGTTGGTTAAAAGAAACGATGTAAATATATTGGTAACGTAATTGTGGGATTAATATTACTAAAGTTTTATAATGTTTTGGCATTCAACTAAACATGGGGATTTAATTAATACGAACGAATAATATGGACAAACCAACATATGATACGTGACCGATTGAAATCTAAAACTAATAGGGGAGACCGGGGCTGAAAGTCACACGGGTTGGTTGTCACAAAGCTTATAACTTCTGCCACCAACTATCTTTTGCGCTAGTTTTGCGAGTGCTGTTTCTTCCTTTAGTATGGATATAATTTTTCTAGAGAGTGGGTGTATATCTGTACTTTCCAATGAATTTTGGCTTTTTTTTCTGATTTTACTCCTGGCGAGTAAATTTTTTAAGTCACTTAATTATTTTTTACCATTCTTATCTTATGAGTTATGAACAAAAATTCCATTTTATAACATTACGCATATTGTGAGGTATTAAATCTGATGTCTTGCCAAAACAACCGATTACCAGTTTTTGGTAAACATCGATGTTTGTAAAAAAATGGCGGCATGGGGCAAGTTGTCACATAGAGTAAGGGGTTGGTTGTCACATGTTAATCAAATAGTTAATTTGCAGTTAAGTTTTACGTTTTCAAAACCACTTGAATTTAGAGTAGTTTGTTTTAAGTATCATTTTTGTACTAAACTATTGTTACTTTTGAATGTTTTGTTTGATTTTACCCATATCAATAATTTATACATATTCTTATTTTTATCCATAAGAAATACTAGGGACAACCAGCCCCAGCCGTTGTGACAACATGCCCCGCCGTAGGGGCTGGTTGACACACTTGCACTGCTTTTTTAAAACATTTTTTATAAATATTTGTCGTATAGATTTCAATTTGAAAAAAATATATAATGTAAAGGAAAGTTTATTTCAAATGATAAATAAATTTTTAATAAACTAAGATTACGAATAACTTTGTAAAAATTAACAATCTAAAAAGTGTGACAACCATCCCCGGTCTCCCCTACGTGCTGGGTGAATAGATGGCCGATTGTCAAACCTGTATCAATTTGGATATATGCTTGACAATGATTGACAAACTTATGATTTATTTATAATACTCTCCAGGTTTGATACAATTTAATTACTGTCATAGGCTAATTAATTTATAATAAACACTACTACAGTGTTGCTGACTGATAAAAATAATGAAATTTAAAAAAAGTACTTAAAAATGTAGTAAAACTCTAAGTATTCATTTGAAACGTAAAAATATATTTTATTATAATATAGTTTATAACAAAATATATAGTTAAAACAATAATAAGAAATAAACAGGAACTAAACAGAACGATTAAAAACTATACTCTCCAAAAAGTATAATACTTTTCTTAAATTAAATAAGTGTAGAAATAGTAATATTTATTCACCAAATAATATCATTATAACACGTATGCCAACATACACAGGGAGGCCACACAAATTATCAAACTCTTTACTCCAAAACATTGCAAAAAAGTTAGTGATAATGTAAAATAAAACTATTCCAGCATAGTTCTATGAAAATAATATTCTCATTTAAAAACTCAAAGAATGTTACTTGAACATTTTTTTTAACAATTTCAAAGTTCTGTTTCACTAACCACATAATTTGTTATATTTTTCAACATTAATAAATATTAAGTCGTACTCTTTGCCTAAAAAATATTTTAGTTCTTTATTTTAGTTATTTATTTTGTTGGTAAGTTGAATGAAGTTCTTTAGTACAATGTTTTTTGTGTAAAAAAGACTAACTATAAATAACTGTATTTATAAAAAAAATTAATAACATGTTATAAAATTATTTAAAAAACATGAAGACATAAAATCAAGTACAATTCTTAA
This sequence comes from Neoaliturus tenellus, assembly GCA_030545055.2. Classification (NCBI taxonomy): domain Eukaryota; kingdom Metazoa; phylum Arthropoda; class Insecta; order Hemiptera; family Cicadellidae; genus Neoaliturus; species Neoaliturus tenellus. The sequence continues at coordinate 94,499,161 of CM061536.1, forward strand.
AAGTTAACCGTGATAAAATATTCAATAACAGATCTATGTTCACAAAGCTCAAATCAGAGAGCTGAAACATTGCAGCTTAACCTCAATTGTAGTATGAAGGCCAACCAATCTTTTAATAGAGCAATCAATAACAATGTGATCCACAGTTAGAAGATCAGCTATAAATCAAAAATGACTTGTATTCGGCCATTTCCCATTTTGATTTTCTGGATATTATTGAATTGAATCTACTGATTTTATGACAATATTTTCGCCTTTAATAAGTTTCTTTTTTTGGCAATTGGAGTTTCAGTCTAATAATAAAAAAGTGCGTGGAAAAGTTCATTTGGTATGTATTGCAGATTTTGCAAGTATCTTATATATACTATCTCTTATATGTACTTATATTCCTCAGAACTTTGTATAAACAAATATGTTTTAGTATATCGTGTCGTATATACAAGATTCTGAAGATGGAGTGGGAAACAAAAATATCAAGAAAGTAGATCAATTTAGTTTTATTTTATACATCATGATAACTATCGTATAAAGATATTACTTTATATCTTTTGCGACCTTATAATGATTCTATTAATGAAGGAAATCACGATCAATCTAATTGCTTTGCTAACAAATTAAAGTAGTGCAACAATTAGATTGAAAAACATGATAAATTTTACAAAAGTTTTATAAATGTTTAAACTGATTCGCAGTAGTGC
>CM061536.1:94499881-94603888 GCA_030545055.2 Neoaliturus tenellus
ATGACCCCTGACGGATATATTAGGTCAAGAATCTGATCGCTAGGGAATAAAAAAAAATATTTTTTTGCACTTTTGTGATTCCTCGAGAAATTTCAATTTCTCAGCAAAATTTGCCTATCAGATCACACATGCTATTAAATGTTAATAATAATTACATTTAAAAGTTTTAAAAACTATTTAAATTTTCAGTCACGTTCTTTAGAATTCTAAAACAGGAAGCGTAACAAGGTTTAGAGGAGGATTATGCTCGGAAAGATAACTCGGAGGATGCATGCAAAGAGAGTTTAGCGGAGGGCTGATTATATATTCATAGCCTCAACATGTTCATTAGTAAATGACCCTTGGCTACCCCTTCTACCCTTCTCCTACATCCACCCCCTCCCCCCCGCCGACTATCCGCATAAACTAAACACTCAATTAGCTATCTCTCGTGGTTATTCGCGGCTTTTTAGCAGAAGTAAATGTTAAAATTTGGGTTTTTAATTAACACATAATTTTACATTTTACAACAGTAATCAAAAACCTAGGTAAAAAGTATTTGCTTGAAATGATTTTAATTTATTTATAATTTATGAATTTAATTCGATTGGAAATGAACAAATGAAATATTCTGTAAAATCTGATGATATTTTTAGTGGCAAAGTTTTATTTTTCTGGGCCGGGGCCAATTAAACAATTTTTCAGTAGGGTTTATGTAATTTATGTGGATTCTATACTCCCCTGTATGAAAACAGGAAAGGCTCTCTTTATTACTTACTGCTTATTGCTTAGTATTTCAGAAAACTCTGTAGCCTTAAAACCAAACGAGTGAAATGCAAAATTATTTTCTTGAAAGTGGATATTTGCTTTCTATTGTTATTGTTCACCTTGATATTAAGTAGATATGGCTTAAGAAGATAGGCATTAATTATATCGAAAGGCGCTTTTAGTAAAAGTCTTTCCATTGTTAATGGCGTAAGGAAAGCATTTCTGTTTTATAATTAATTTATAAATATATTTTACATGTGTTAAAATAATTAGACTGTTTGAATATAAGTTCTTCATCATTTCTAAATCGTCATATTGCTAAAGATTTGACAAAGCCATAGGTTTATATTTATCTATTACACTGGGTTTAGTGGGAAACTCCATAGAAATGCTTATTGCTAATTGAGTAAATACAAAGCAAACATGTTAAATTTTGCCCATATTGTAGTTTAAATTGACCCAATGAAATTATACAAATACGTAAAAAGAAAGTATTAGTGTGAGTTGTTTTATTTTTTTAACGAATGAAATTTTCTTATTTTTAATCAGATACATTTGCTATTTGGCTGACTCTTAGGTTAAATCATCAGATTTTATTCATGGAGCAAATAATCTTGAAACAAAATTTATGGATCGTTGGATATGCATCAACAAACAGCTGACGTCACTTCCGTCCGGATGTTGAGGTGGAAATGTGGCTCATATCAAACGGGTTTTTATATTGAAAAGATATATCATTACATGTAATATTAAGCATATAAAAGGTTCCCTAATACTTTTATTTGCAAAAAATATAATTATTTGGCGTACACACATAAAAAATCATGTTTCCATTGTCAAAAAAAAAAAAAAAAAAAAAAAAAAAAAACTATAATTCAAACACGATTTAGTTGAATAATTATAAAAAGGATAACGTATTGTATTGAGAAAGATACGTTATTCTTAAACTGATAAGAAAACAAACTAATTTATACTATATTATAACTACTATACAAGTGTTATATGAGACTTAAATTAAATACATTTGATAGGTAGATTTTCCGTCTGAAAAACATACACTCTGAAATGTTCCCAGTTTTTTATTGAGATCAAAGCATGGATTTATATAATAAATTATATAATAAACTTTGTATACACATACAACTGTTTTGGGACAAACCGACTGTTCAAAAATTCACTTATTGAAAATACATAGAGGTGGATTTAGTGCCATTTTATGATAGTAAAATCATGCTGTGAGCTAGGTCGTAATTTTACACAAACGAGATCTAAAGGCAATTGTGTTTAAATTGCCTACTTTTCCAGGTATATGATTCATTCTTTTATATGATTCGACATAAATGATTAGACTCAGCATTGTGAGTAGTTCAGAATCGTCCAAACAATAGGTCTAATTCTATGTTGGGAATATTTAGTAAAACTTTGATTCGGCTAACCAAATACAAGGCACCTAGCACACTTTATTACAGGGACCAAATCAATTTTAAAGGGACCAACATTAACAATGTAATTAGATCCCTAGTACATAGTAACATGTACAAGATCAATTTTGTAAGTACCCTTTAATACAATTTTAAAATGTTATGCTCATTTTTTATAGTAAACCTAACCTCCTAAAGGATATGGCTACACGAAGCCTATAGACGAATATGGTCCTCTTTTTGAAGAAGATATAGAATGATTTTTTTTACTGCTGGTATTGATTCTAACTCAATAAATTTTCTAGACAGTATCAATTAATTGACATAATGGACTTTACGACATACTTGATAGATTTTTTATTGACATGTTATATGCAAGATAAGCTTTGATGAAGAATTTCACAGTTATCATGCAAAATGAACATTGCACGTGAAGGCAAAAATTTGAAACTTTTATTAAGTCAACATAATAAGATTTCTTATTATAAAATTAATCCCCCCTGAGTTGAGAAACATGTATGTTTTTCGCTGAAGGATTTGAAGAAAATAAAGTAGATGGCCAGTTTTATAGACGCCTTCGCATTTATCTCATAGGGTGATAAACTCACTCTAGTTCCTGATGGAACCATTTGCCACAAATTTTCTTATACAGATAATTCTTTTTTTTCTTTTTTTTACGATTTAAGTCTTGAATTAAAATACTATAAACTTGTTCTTTATTTTGGTTTAATTAATTAAGATGTTTTATTCCCTATCCTTTATTTCAACATATAAAATATCTCTCAATTTTAAATTAAGTCCCAAAACAGATGTAAAAATCACACCACAACTTTATATTCGTTAACTAATTTTCAAGGGTGAAAATATGAAAATATATACTTCAAACACGTGTTTAATATTCAATATTCTTATTACTCTTATATATAAATTTTTCGTTCAGCATCTATACAGAAAGGTAAGAGTTGCATAACTTATCTTAAAATTAAAATATAATATTTCGTAAATGAATATTTTCATGAATATTAAAAAACTCTATGATAATATCGTTAGCAATTATCATATTAGCTTACAGGTAATACCATTCCATATTTGCTGTAAAAATATCTTAACAAAAATTTAAATTGATGATTTTGGTAAATGTATCTTTAATAATTACTTACTCATTTGTGGTGGGGAAATGAAGTTTTGTATGTACTTACCTGGAAAAATAATATATATTAGAAATTTTACATGAACTACATTGCCTCGTAACATGTTAAAGATTTACCGAACCTGATAAAACATCGCTTATGAGAATAGTTTCAATAATATTACTCCTATTGAATAAATAAATGTTCAACCTATTATTGTTTAACATTGATATTAATGTGAACTGATAAAAACATATGATACTTTATATCAGCATTACGTGTTTACGAAATACTGTGGATAATCGGTTAAGACAACTCTTGCAAACTCGAAATGTCATTAAAGAATAGTTTAATGAAAACTATGAAAAAGTTTAAAAAGTTAATTTTGTGGATATAATTAAACACGACGAAGCGTTTTAGTTAAAGATGGAATAACCATTACCAATTATTTGAAATATTAAATCAGCCTAAAGAGTTTCATCGATTATTTAATATTAAGTGTTAAAAACTCAAACCTATTTTTATTTAGGTTGACGTAGACAACTTCTGAAATATAACTGTTTTTCACCATTTGAAATAAAGCAAGACGAAACCATCCGTCCAAAGATTATAGTGAAAATCATTTAATAGATCAAAGCTTAAAATGAGAATGTTTGAAAATAAAATTTGAAAAATAACACATATACATCACAATTCATTATAACAGAACAACTTTATATTTAAATATTCTTTGTAAGAGATACTAAATTCATTATCTGTGACGTTATAATGTATTTAACCAATAAAAAGATTTTAACATTCAACTTGAATGTACGTAATAAACAATTCAATTAGAGTTTGATAATTAGTTCTGTTTGAAAGTTCGTTTTAGTCAGTTCAACCTGGTTAAGATTCAGCATATGGTCTGATCTGGGTCGCATCAAGTTATGGAACAGAAAGAGCTTGTTGTTCTGCTGCGAACTCTAATTACTAAAAATCCCGTTATTACCACTAAACTTAACTCTTTCAATCTAAAGGAATATTTCTATACCTTTCTTTCAACTGAACATATAAAAACGTTGAGTCTGTCTTTTTATTGCACATTTACAACGTGAACTATGAAGTATATTCAAATTTAGTCTTTTCTAGCAAAACGCCATTTACTGGTAAAGAGCTTGATAAATATTATAAACAAAAAAAATATTCAAATAAAATTAAAATTAATAGTAAGAAAGTATTTTTACATTTAATAAGGATATAAATTAAAAAAAATGCAACAAATAAAAGTGTATAATTGCAGGTTCACGATTGTTCATTGATAGTCGCTCAATGACCAATTTTAAATAAATGTAAACATCAAAAAAATTTATTTCACATTAATGTTTAAATTTGCATCAATTCATCTTATTTTGGTGGAATGTACTTATCAAATTTGCATTTCAAACTCAAGATATTTAGTTATTTGCCTGTCTCAACCAACCGTTATATAAACAGAGTTGTATATGTGCTAGTTTTACAGCTGATAACAACAAGATTTTTTTAAGGTAAACCTTAAAAATAAAAATATCAATATTTATTTTTTTTTAAACAGGGGTGTACTAAATTAAAAAAAAAATTAAGGAATGATTGCAAAACTTTTTTGTTAGTAGGCTTCATTATAAATTTGACAAATCATTTTTAAGAATCTCCTTTGCGTATATTTTCTTAAATATTACTGATGCATTTGTCATTTACATATTACATTAATTTACACAAACAAATTTGTGAAGACCTAAGCAAGATTTTATGTGGATTATGTGTTTTTTAGATTGAATAAATTGCCATTAATATATTTTAAATAAACATAAACGTAAAACAGTACGTTGTTTATAGTTTGCTTTATAATACTCATATATTTTTATCACCCTAAGACACAAAATAATTTGTGAAGTGTATGTGTATATTTTAACAGGACTTTCATATGCAATTAAAATAAGAAATAGGAGATTAATAGTTCTTTGCTATAATAAGTAGTGTTCAACTAAAGAAAAACATTCGATAAATCTTGAAGTGATATGGTTGAAACGAAATCCGACTTTTTGATGAAAAATAAAACATCTCAGATAAAACAAGGTCACGTCTAAAATGATTTCTTCTGCCCGTGAGTGTCAGGGATTGGAAAGACTAAATTGTCGTTTTTGTAACAAAGATCAACATTGTAACTAACAATATAACATATTATACAATTTGTTGTCATTAGATCTCAAATGAAAATCAGGAAAAGTAATATAAAAATGGAATATCTTAAAATGTTTGGTCTACCGTCTTACCAGGTTTATAACAAGTAAATTATATAAAGCAAGGTAAAGACTAATATGGGTCTATGATAAAGTAACGTAAAAAACAACAAAGAATATGAATAACACTATTCTGTCGTCTTTCATAAGCCGAACATTTGGTGATATTGGGGAATCGATTGATGTAGGTAAAATATTCATATTTGAACCCAGTTCAATCTGTAGCATACAAACAGACAACCACACTCCACTCTCACACACAAACACACATCGATAAATTTTACAGCACGAATACCAACCATATTGACGGCCTGTGTCAAACAGCCCTTGATGAATTTTGTGATTATTTTCCTGTGTTTTAGTCACCTCGGATTGGTTTTCATAGGTTATTCGTCATTAAAAAAAATATATTTGTAAAAATGATTTGTTTCTTCGTAAAAATTATCTCTTTGTATGTTCTTTCATACACATGAAATGAAAGAATAATTTGATTAAAAACACACCATGATTGATAATATACAATAATTGAATTAAATTTTAAATGTAAATGATACATTAGTACTTAATACTGTATATATTATATTATATATATTTAGTCCCAAAACGTTATCACCATGATTTCAAATATATTCTCATTAATATAAATGTATATGAGGAAAATATAACTTTTAATCATGGATTACAATCATGGATTATTATCATCATCATGGATTATGGATTATGGATTATGGCAGCACATAATAGCAAGTCAACTGTTACCAGAATCAAATTAAGACTGGAACGAATATAATACATAGCCACATTAAGAGTCATCTTCACCCCTGAGCCAGTAGCCCATTGTTGCGCAGTCGGCAATGTTAACCATACGGCTTTTAATGCAAAACATGGCATTTGATTCCCCTGTTTCGGACGCCGTTTTTCAACCGATTTTCTTTAAACTTGGTAAGTGTTTAGTTGAATAGTTATATTAGGTCTCTCATACCTCGAAATTTTGAAAAATCAACAAATATTACTCTCTGTGACGTCGCAAAGTAACTCGATTTTCCTTAGTAATATTTCAAAATTTAGTAAAATTTTCAAAATTTCGAGGTATGAGGGACCTAATATAACTATTCAACTAAACACTTCCCAAGTTTAAAGAAAATCGGTTGAAAAACGGCGTCCGAAACAGGGGAATCAAATGCCATGTTTTGTATTAAAAGCCGTATGATTAACATTGCCGACTGCGCAACAATGGGCTATTGGCCCAGGGGTGAAGATGACTCTTAAGCTCCCGCCTTCGGTACTCTCCATTCCGTTCCCACAAAATGTATCTTTCGATCTAATATACAGTATAGGTTTATAGGACTGATAACCATATTTTCAACAATAAACCAAAAACTTTTCTGGTTTTTCAACTTTATAAAACAAAATAATTACATTAATATAACATGATTAATGATTGCTGGCTAAAAACGGTTCGTAAAATAAGATATAGTATGAAGAAGAATAGTTATGGTGTAAACAGACATACATGATCAATGATTGCTGGCTAAAAACAGTTTGTAAAATAAGATGTGGTATGAAGAGGAATAGTTATGGTGTAAACAGACATCTCATACATCAAAGCTGTGGTTATCTGGTTTGACCCCTCTGACCAGCCTGTTATTCTACTGACCTGGAGACATCAATTGTTAATCCCAACTGCTACGAATTATATAGTTTTATATCATCCATTTTCTCGACAAAAAGTGTCACTATCTTATTATTTGTTATGGAATTACAAAACAAAGCCTTTTAATTTTCTCATCATTGTGATCTTTGATTTGCTTCAATTTAATTTATTGCAATCGTGTAATTTTAATTATACCATGACTGAAAACCGTTAAGCAAAAATAAAAGGAATATTTTAGTAAATTATATAATATCATAGCACTCTGATCTATTTCCTTGCTTATTTTTAAGGGTTTTACTTGTTTTACTCGTACTTAATTCATATACCCCGTCGCAGCAGACCTGTGTACTCAGCGAATTTCCGATGAAAATATAATTTTTTTTCTATTTTGTCATATAAATCATGGAGTCGAGAATGTAAGTTTGTATATGGGTTTTGTAAGCATATATAGGTCAAACCCTACCTTATGAATGTACATAGAGAATTTTATCAACCTACGGTATTATTTTTATATTTCCCATAAACCCCTTAAGTACTGAGGTTAGCCGCCATTTTGGCTTTGTAATCAAATAGAAGTTTAACCCTTCTAATTAATGTACATACCAAATGTTATCAAGATGTGTTAATAAATAAGCAAGATAGATGGTTTTGTTTATTTCCTGTAAGAATAACATGGAAAACATATTTTTCATTTTCTCCGCAACCATTTTAGCTAAGTTAAAAATTAAAAGTACTAAATTGGTTATCTTTTTTTAGCTCTTTTCAATGGCTTAAGTTAAAAATGTTTTATTTTAAAAAATAAGGTCAAAAATGCCAAAAACCCATTTTTGACTCTTTTGAAACCCATAAAACCCCATTCCCACTGTCCGATCACTCTGGTTCAGGAACTCGTTAAAAAAATTCTGGATAACACCCTTGTACAAAATCACACAGTCATACTTGAATTAGAGAAAAATTTATTCATTTAGTGAAACTTTTTTATTTTAAATGTCAAACATATTTGACAATTTAATAACACTTTGATCGTCATAAAATTAATTTGAAAATCTTTGTAACTCACTTCAAACCATGCATAACCAGGACTATTACTTTCGTTGTTTTCAAGTTCAAATAAAGTTTGGCTGATTGTGTTGTATTAGAACATAGCACATGTTTGTTTACGGTTGTCGCAGTTACATGTTTTTCAATTCAATAATTTTATAATTTATTTTGTTTGGTTAAACTTTTTTTTCAAACGATATATATGTTTTACAAAACAAAACATATTTGTTTCATTTTAAATACCATCAATTATACTCAGATTAAAAATATTTCTATGTCATTAATTATTGTTTAGCAATCATAAATTAAAGCGAAGACAAATGAACCGTGATCCAAAAGTATAATATGAATAGTTTAACAAACAAAAATGTATTAATCAAATATAAGCAATATTTTTTTATAAACAATTAAAAAAATACGTCATTAAAATATATATACAGCCATTAAACATCACATTAATAGCAAGAAATAAATGCTAAATACATTGAATGACGCACATGTCCAATATACGTGGAGACCTAGCTAATATATCGTACCACTTTAACATTACTCATTAAGTTTACATTAGCGAAAAGGGTATCACATGAATTACATCATTACATTACTTTAGAAAATTTAAATTTATTTGTCCAAAAATATTTGCCTACAATAAAATATCCAAATAGTGGCAAAACGCGGGAGGTGGGCCAGTTCAAGGTACATGAGACACCACAATTGGATACCTCATTCCGTCTTCAACAGCCGACAGCCGAACCTACAACATCAACAATGGCAGACCTACCAACAGATGGAAAATGTCCTCACGCATGCTGTGACTTTGTACACGAGTTGGAGAAGAGGATGCAAGAGAGGGAGATAAGAAGAAAACAGATCCACTCGGAAAATATTATGATAGTGAACGGCTATCTTTTGTTGTTTGGCTTGATTATGGTCGTACTATTCATACTATACGGCATAGTTACATGTGTTGGTAAAGTGATGGAAGAAAATGCCCACCACCATCAGTTGGAAAGTTTCAATGTTACTTTGTAGGTTTTCTTTTTTTTTAAACTAAATTTGGATGACCTTGAATTTTCCCCCACCACTCTGATATACCAGCATTGCTCTCTGCAACAGGCGTCATTCCTCCTCCAACAACCATGGCGGACGCACCTGCTTGCGATGCCATGTCTTCCACCGAAGATGTACCCACTACAAGTTGGAAATTGACAATCGACAGCGTGCATTATTTAGAAACCATCTGCGATTGGATGAAGTCTATTCTCCTCGAAAACCCGGGAATAAAGCTCAAGGTCAATTTAGATTATGATTGGTCTGAAATTATAATGCAACAAGATGACCAAGGATCAGATCACAGTGGAGGTCAACAATCACCCCAGTATTTGTCAAATTTACCGCAGTATTTACCATTGTCGACCATATATCATACGAACGAGGTGGAAAAGGAAAAAAGGACCATAGGGTTTAGGGTTTCTTATTATTTTTTTAAACCTAATTTGGATGACCTTGAGATTTCCCCCACCACTGCCCATATACTTGGGGTAGACAGAACCAGGGGTTTCTATTTTTAAAACCCAATTTGGCTGACCTTGAAATTTCCCCCTCCACTTGCCTTGGTTTATATAAGCTTCATTCTCACTAATCACAGCATCACTTCATTGTGCGCCTTCACCACAGCAACATCAAACATGGAAGGTGAACGCATCTACTGTTGTGAAAAGAAGTGTTTGGAGGAACCGGGAACACGCTATTGTTGTGAACAAAAGTGTTTTCTCTTACCAAGATGGCAGGTGGATGGATTGGCTTGTCGGAAATGTGAATCCTTCGGATGTTGCTATTGTAAATGCAAAACACAACAGCTGTCACCAAAAGAACTAAAGTTTTTTAAAGTTTACAAGTCTAAGTATTTCTACACTTGTGTCCGCAACGGTGTGTAAAGTTTCACATATCTAATCTCACAAGTTGTAGAAGGTGCTACGAACAACCTGATGGATGGTGCAAACATTTTCTGGACGCCTGCCGCTACAGAACGGATTGGTTTACAGAACCGTTGAAAATTGATGAAGTCGCCCAAGAAGCACAAAAGTAACCATGCTACTCTTTGCCTTTTTTTAAAACTCCATTTGGATGACCTTGAGATTTCCCTCACCACTTCCCATATACCTAGAGTACGCGGAGCCGGACAGTCAGTCGCTCGGCAACTGTCGTAAGGTGCGCATCAGTGTCGAGCGTTCTGCTGTACAGTTTTGGTTTAATCATGTTCAACGATAAAAACTTGGTAAATTGTCACATTTTACCCCATTCAAGGTAGTAGTGGGGTTTGGTTACTTTCAAAACGGAAGTCGTGCCAATTGCCAGCCGCTGCCGGCCAGCTGCCATCGGCCAGCTGCCAAATCAGTCGCTGCCGCCATATGCCATGCCATATAGCTTCCGGTGGGGGAGGAGATGTTATTTGAAATTTGAAATTCAACTTGACAATTGGGTTATGGAAAGTATGTCAAGGTCATCCAGAGTAAGTTTTAAAAAACTGTATCCCGCTACCACCGGAGTAATAGTTCGGAGAGTGGAACTAACTCCGGCGATAGCGGGATAGGTATAGAATTAGGTTTGTGAATTTTATTTGTGAAAAACATACAATCAATGTGTGACAGCAGTGTTTAAACAAGTTGAAGTTTTGTTATGAACTACAGAGTTGTAAACACAAACACCGACGACGATGAGAAGGTAAACGCAGAGTCCCCAGATGATGTATTTAAAAAGTTTGAACAAACGTAACATCTCGAGTTGGTTTTCCCGTTCCATTTCCAATCGTTTGATTTCCAATTTCAATTTATCCTCTTCCATCCTTGTTACAAATGGAACTTCATCCATCATATCCATCATGTTTGTGTTTTTTTGAAATTTTGAAAGAAGCGATGTTGATAGTTGAAGAGGCGAGGATGGAATGAGAGTTAAAAGAGGGAAATGTCGGTTAAATAAAGAAGTGGTGGGGGGAAAGAGCGTTGTTACATAGAAGCGGTGGGGGAAAGATGCTGCTCATCATTTGCCTCAGAAGTTGTGTCCGACTGTAGAGGGGTAAGAGGAGTAGTATTTAGTAAACTGTCTTCATCAGAATTTTCAACCTTATTACAAATAGGACAAGCGTAAGTTATTTCCAAATTCATTGTAATAGCGTTAAATTTATCTATAATTTCATTTAAAGCATTAAATATTTCTTGTAAATCATCTTTTGAGTTTATTTCAAAACTAGCATTCATTCGTGCCAATGGAGAGGTGTTCATCGTTAGAGAGTTGGCAATCGAATGAGGATTAGCGCCTAGGGAAGGGGGCTTATATAATGGCGACCTTGAGCAGGTGTCTAGGGAGGGGGGCTTTCTAGGGAGGGGGCTTCTATATAGGGGACCTTTAGCTTATGATTGAATAAAACGTTTAGTTCTTCTTCTTCGTCTTTTAATTCAATTATTTGAACCGAAGTAGTTGTTTCATCCTCTTCACTCGATGAAGAAAACAATTCACCAGGATTTAAATATTGAACTACAATTCTGAACCATCTTATAGGATATTCGTCAATGACAGAAAGTAAGTTTTGAAACAATTCTTCCATCTCCTCCCTGTCAGTTATTATATGTTCAAACTTGATAAATTTTCCTTCCATGTTGTTAGTTAGAGTGTTGGAAGTGGAATGATTTAATATTATATAAAAATTAGAACTAGTGGTGGGGGAAATCTCAAGGTCATCCAATTGAAGTTTTAAAAAAGAGTGTAAAACTGAAATTATACATTTGATGGTTCTACAAGATCGGAATACCAATCTGATCTGTATTTACATCTTTTTATCATATGTGTACAAAAATCATCTTGATGAGACTTGGTGCGTTGACAATGAGCAAGATCTAGAGGGTGAAATTTGAAACATCTTTGAGGACAACATGTATGAAAATATCTTGATTTGTAAAATTTGAAAGTTCGCAATTCCGGTGGCGGTAGTTGTTTTGTTTTACATTTGCAATAACAAGATCCGAAGAATTCACATTTAGTACAAGCTAACCCATCCACCATCATTGGTCCTAAATCTGTACACTGTTGTTCACAACAGTAACGAGGTTTGTACTTGTATTTTTGCTCTTCCATGTTGACGCTGCGGAGTCTAGTGAAAGAATAAGATTGTATAGTGATGAATAGCGAGTTTTATGTACTATGAAAAGTGGTAGGGGTAATTTCAAGGTCATCCAAATGGAGTTTTAAAAAATTATACCTTACAAGTGTAAGGATTATTGAAATTTAGGAAGTTTGTTTCTGTTTGTTTTCTTCAGACTTTTTTTCTCTCTCTGCCTTAGCCATAGCAATAAGTTCTTCTGTTGATAGTGGATGTACTTCAGGAAATTTTAAAATTAATTTAGCTTGATATCCTTCTTTAGTTAATACATCTAAATCTTGAGTCATTTGTTCAACAGTGTTATAATCCTTTCCATAGATTTTCCCATCAAGTTCAATCATCATTCTGTATAACATTTTGTAGAATAGATCTTGTTGTGGCGAGAGCTGAGAAGCGAATGATTATTTATCAAACTGTTACATCCTTTTTATGAAATTGACATTGATCACGTGATTCCTTAGTTGTAATTTTATTTATTAAAAGTTATTCAACATTGGTAATACTTCTGGAACTTGACGTTATGTTGACCAGCTGGCGATGAAGAAGTTGTAGGTTGTGTAGAAAAAAATATTTCATCATCGCAATATTTTGTTTTAGTGAACATCCTTGTATTAGTAGCACTAACATCAACAGTTAAGTGATAACCACCGGTAAGTAAAACTCGCATTTCGTTAGTTAAATCTTCAAGTTGTTCAAAAGTAGTTATGGTGTTGGTATCATAAGATGCACACTTAACCTTTAGGGACATGTTGAAGTTTTGTATTTAGTGATAGAGAGTGAGATGTGTACGGTACGAAAGGTAGTCGTAGACTGATGAATTTAACAAGTTGATTTTCACTTTTATTATCACACAAAATTGGGTCAAGGTCATCCCATGGAATTTTTAAAAAAAGCAACATATTGTAATGTACAAACACATTACAATATGTTGCTTTTTTATTTTATTTTTTTTTTTTTAGGTTTATATCATATTTATTGAGAAACAAATACAAAGAAATATTTACAATCATATGTACAAACTAATCAGTAGTAGGTGTTACATGAATTGTAAGTTCAGTAGAGTTGTTTCCACTTGGTCCATGTGATACCAAATAGAGTGCGCCGGGTTGAATTATACGAAGATCTTCATTTTGTAGTAGTTGTACGAAGCACTTTGGTAGGAAGATTTGAAATTTTGCTTCATCACCAATTGTATAAGGTGCCTCGCTTAATGTGCAATTTATAGCATCACCTACTGAAGTTTCCATCTTCTTTATTGTATGAATGATGTAGTGTTTTTCTTCTTTCAGCTCGGAACATTTCTTTGTAGGTAGGATTGTTGATTTTGAATGAGCGTTGAATTGTTCAACTAAATTTTGAAGTAAGTTGTTTGATGCCATCTTAATGTTTTTGCTGATGCTAATCTTCTTGTTAATAAGAATATCCGTTGGAGATGTTGTCTCTTCGGAGGTTCGAGTAATACTCATGCTGTGTCATGGTAGCGCTCTCACTTTTATTATCGAGACTACCCCCACCACTGACACTACCCCCACCACTGATGCTACCCCCACCACTTTGTTGAAGGAAATTATTCAAGCGGTAGGCATTCTTCAAAGCACACTGTGACCTTCGATGTTTAAAACTTTTTGATGAAATACAAAGTTCATTAAAGTAGCATTGGAAATCTCTATCTATTATTGCATTTATCACTTCATTGCTTGTAAATGATTGTATCCAATTTGCTTTTTCCAATCCTCTTGTGTAGATAGTTTTAAACTCTTTACAATAATGATTCATAATATGCGGCATCATGTTATAATGAATAAAACCTTCATCCCATTTTAAGTTATGAAAATGTTTGTTTAACCATTTGTTTGTAACTTTCGCTTTAGTTGTTAGTTTATTGAATGGAAATGGAGGTTTGAACAAGTAATGATAAATTACAGATGTGTTCATATCTAAAATTACTAATTCTTTAATAATGAAATTTCCATCATTCCCTCGAAAAGCTTGAAATTCAATTATACCTCTTTTAACTTCCATTAACTGTGATGCAGTAGAAAACGAAACCCGTTTGTTCATGATGAAGTCTCATCCACAACTGACTGTTATTACAAACACGATTGTTCTTCTTTTATTTCTTGTGCTTCTTCGTTTATATTAAAATTGGTGTGATAGTTGTTTAATTGTCTCCACATATCCACTTCTTGAGGTATTCGATTAAAAATTGAGGTATCCACAGGACCATATAAAATTGGAATGAATGGTTGTCTGTCCAATGTATCGATTAGATAATCTTTAATTATTGTACTTGAAAATACTAGTTGTTTTAAGTATCTAGTGACAGGACCGGTAGTACAACTTAAAGTGTAAAATTCTTCTTTAGTGAAATGTAATTTTACATCATGTCTAGTTAAATCTTTGAAGCGAACAACTTGTCCCCCACGATGTTTGATTATATCAACTTCAATATTTGATTCTAATAAACTTAATCTTGTTCTTTTTCCAAATGTGTTGTTAGTTAAATAACATTCCAAAAGATGTAAATGTTTCATTAGAGAATCCCAAGAAGTTTCAGTAAAGATAACCATTTTACTTCCTTGATTTAACATAACAATTGGTGAATAATCCAATGATTTTACAATTCCAACAGATATACTTTTTGTCATGCATGAAGAAATAGGGTAGAAAATTCGAAGAAATACTTCTGTTAAAATATTTGTTGTAATGTTAACTTCAACCTTTTTTCTTTTTACTTCTTTTTCATCTTCTCCTTCTTCTTCTTTCTTCTTATGTTTGTTAAACTTGAGGAATTCATCCATTTCTTGTTCAACTTGCTTTTCTATATCAGAACTATTTTCATCCATTAGAGGTGTATTTTCTTCTCCATTAGTAGAATTCATCTTGCGAACGATGTTTCCCATACGACGGTTGAAGATAGAATGAAGTTTCTACTAGTTAATTTCCTGCTTTTATATTTTTTGTAAAATTCTTGAAATTTATACAATTACATAATTGTTTATTTTCAACTTGTGTTTTATAAACAAAATTCTAACCTTAAAAATTGAGGAAGATAATTCTAACCTCAATATTTTGCAGTAGTTGTACTAATATTTTAAAGTACATTTTTCACTATTCCGGTCAGTGGTGTGTAAGTAACTATTTTATCATGTAGAATTAGACAGTATGCCGAAGTTCCATCCGCTACTGGTTCTTCAAATTCCATTTGAATTTTTATATCCACACTTGATGATTTTACTGATTCATTTTGTTTTGAACAATCGATTACAATTATTGGAGCTTTGGAATAATACTGATCAGGTGATAATAGTGGTGTATTAGTCTTTCCATAATATGATGATTGAAATCTTGCATACATATCATATAAAATGGAAAAACGTTTTTTGCTAAACATGACATTTAAATTGTCATATGGAAAGAATTGAGAGTTTAAGAAAACTTTACAATTCTTTATTTTACAGTGATCAAATTGACCAGCATTTGCAGTAATAACATCTTTTCGCTTAGTTTGAAAACCGAGTATTATGTACCTTGCACGTTCTAAGTAAGTTGATGTTTTGACGGTCCATGTTTGTCGTTCTGTTTGAGGTAATGTAGGGTATTCATGAAATTTCCAACTTCGGAATGGCATTACAATGTCACGGTCAGATTTTAACTTTCTTAACAATACGATTCTATGTTCATCAGCTAATTTTACATGAGGTACTCTCCAAACAACTTTATCCAATTGTAGTTGCCATTCCAGTTTATCTTCCGTAGTTGCAGGGTCTGCAAGTATTAAGTCCTTATTAGTTGAAGATCTGAGTAATACTAATTCTTGTTTAACATTTATTATAACCCTTTTGTAATCTTCAGCAAATCCTAAAAGCAATCGTAAAGGTACATGAAAATCAAAATGACCGTTGGAAGCAGGTGTTATAGTGTCTTTATCGGGAGCAACCCATCCGGCGGTGACTATTGAATTCTTCTCATGTGGTGTTAATGATGTTAATCCTTTTAATGTAGTTGTTATACCAACCTTTTTTGTTGAATCAACTGTCACCCCTGATATCTCATATCTTATTTCATCAAAAAGATATGCCATTGGGTTATTTATAAAAGGAACTGTTGAAGCAGTTTTTCCATCCAATTTTAATACCCTTCCTTCGATGTACAAATAACTTTCACATGGTAATGTGTAAATATCTTGTTGTTGAATGGGAATTCTTATTTCATCATTATTGTTTAATTTTGATGAAGTGTAAGGGTTGTGTGTGTGATATTCCTTCTCCCATAGTGTTTCGTCGAATGTCGGTCCTTGAGATATATCCAGGATATCCATCGTTGTTAAGTTTTAATCCAATCTTTTGTAGAAAACGAATGTTGTCTGATGTTAACTCTTCCAATGTCGAGGAGCTACTGAGCTCCCGACTCTTCCGTTGTGGTTTAAATGATAATCCCATGTTGATTTTTATGTCGCTGCTCTGATGTGTATTCGTATAGTAATTGTTTCTCCTCTAAAGTCAACACTATGACCGTCTTGATCCAATATGTTCAGTACGATGTCTGAAATGAAACTGGTGTTTAACGGTAGGTATATCAAGTTTTGTGGCTTCTCAACAATTTTAAAACCTGGAGCAACTGTTGGATAAAATGTATGTAAGATATGCTGATTTACTCCTTCTCTATATGATCCATGTATAATATTACATGTTACATCAATACTATTTACTTTTAATATTGTAACAGTTGTATTACCTGAATGAGTAGTTCCAGGAGTTAAGATTTTCTTTTTTGTATCTGTAAATCCAAGTAAACTGCCAATAGAGTTTTTCATTCCGACATCTATATAATATTTTGAAGTTATTTCTGCTTTTAAAGTATTATTATTTCCTTTGATTGTGATATTATCTTCTCCGAGTTTTTTCTGCAATAATTGGTTTATATCATCAATTTCATAAGCTCCAGTAGGAAATGTAATTATTTTCAATTCTGAGTATTTTCCTGCAGCATCCTTAGTTTCATAATAATGTAGTAAATTGTTTTTTCCTTCTGTAACATTAGGAATTGAATTGTAGGTAGTCAAATCAAGTAATGCCGCTTCCCATAATCTTTCCTTGGATAAACGCAATGCTGGGAATAGAGTACTTTTTAATGTGGATGAATTTCCACTCAGTGACACTGTATACGATGACATCTTAAAGGTGACTGACACTTTTCGCTAGAAACTCCAAACATAAATGTCCACATATTTCAGTATTGTTAGGTTGTTCTCTTTTGTAATTGTAAAAAATGTTTTTGGAGTTTTGAAAATAATGTTGAAGTTCTTTAGGCGGTGGTAGATTGCCAAAACTGTCAAAGTAGTAAATGGTTTGTCCGAGCTTTTTATAGCATACCCAATGAGTGCCTGGACCATAGGTGGAATCCAAATTTACTATTCCAGTTTCATTTTTCCATATTTTAGTTGGTAATGCATCTTTCATAAAAACTCCTCGAAAGAATGGTATTTTCAAACATTTTACATAATCATTTAACTGATGATTAGTTAAGGCTTTATTTGGAATTATCAATTGATTTTTTTTATTTAGTACACACGGTACGGTCTTAGGTTAAACCTGCTCCGTTTTTTACCATTGACCAAACAGAAGCCTTTTTTACTTTTGCTTTACGAGTTTTACGACGTCTCTTTCTAATATTTCCACCTTTTTTGGGAGCTCTTCTTTTTGCAGGTCTTCCTCTGCGACGTCGTCTTCCACCACCAAACTTAGCTTTTGTCTTCATCGCTGTTGTTACTGCCCAAGCCGCTGCTTTTTCTACAATACTTGCGTCACTTGATTTTACTCTTTGCCAAGCTTTTTCTGCTAGAATTTTATCTGCTATTGATCTATTTGTTGAATCTTTAAACTTTGAATATGCTATATCGTGTTGTTTGCAAGCTTGATCTAATTTATTAATTCCAGGATCTCCTCTTGCTAAACGTTTTGCCAACTTAGTTCCAGGTCCACAATATTGATAACCTCCAGGAATATGTAATTCGTATGGTAAAGCGTCTATTGCTCGATTTACAACAGCACCAATAGGTATCCGTCTAAGCAGGGATAACGCAGTTGAAGTTATACCACGTCCTCTCTTGTTGCTGTCTTGATGATGACTGAGTGATACGGCCTTCATTATGTAGTCTTATATAAACTGGTGTGTTTACTCCACAAGATACATTACATAAATGAATAAGTTATGTATAATTTTTTATATTTAAACACTTAGTTATTCAAATTAATTATATATTGATTTATAATTCTATTTTTAATCCAAGCTTCCCGTTCATCGGGTTGAATTATCACATGACTCGTTGTACTAGCTATATGATTGTGGGTATCAATAAGTAAATTTCCTACTATTCTTATTAAACAATCTAAATTTACAGCATCTTTTGGATGTTGAGGATCTTGTAACTGCATAATACGTTTATCATTACATGTGTAAGCGGTCGAATCACTTTTTGATGTTGTTATGACTTGTCCAATAGTAGCAGCATCATTGAAAACTTCACCTGGTGAAACATTAATTATTTTCTTCATCTTTGCATCAAATTTAGTTCCATTGCGTTTATCCCAAATTATTGTTTGTTTCACTGTGACACAATCATCTTCTTCATAACCAGGAATAATATTTTTTATTCTTCTATTATGACCTTCGTATGTACCTAATAAAGGACCTTTCGCAATTAATGTTTGTGCCATTATAGGTACATCCGAACTTTTTTCACCAAGTCTTACGTGTGTTATTTTTTTACCTCCCGCATCCCATTCATTATTACTTTCTTGCATTAAATTAAACTTTTCATTTCCATGTATGAATGTATTTCCTCGCTTTAGCACGGCATCTTCATATTTTACAAAATTCGATGTTTCCTTTTTTAATTCTTTAGATAATTGTTCCATAGTAACAGCATCTTTTGGTTGAGAACCAAACTTTACATTCGTCAATGTTTTACCATGACAATCGATTCCATTAACATCTTGTAAAATACAGTTGTCCTTGATGTATTTTAGGTTTACAGCATCACCGTCTTCCTTTGGGTATCCAATGTCATTTATAATAAATTTATAAAAAGAAAATCCATGTTCAGTTTTTTCCGGTATTATAGAATGTAAATATTCTTTATTAACTGAATCCTTATTATTTTTGGGATTTCCCACATTGGTTATTCTATAATTTCCAGCATCATATGTTTGTCCATCTTTTAAGTTGTTACCCCATTGCAATTTTAAAGTATTTGAAAGTTCAGATAATAAGTATTCTTTAGTAATTGCATCAGAATCTTCAGTTGGTTTACCAACATTAATTAATCTATGTGATTTAACATCGTAAGTATTCTTATGTAATTTCAATGATGTTGAAGTAGCTTCTTTTACTGTCTTTAAATTTGCTCCATCGGTATCTTCTTCTGGATCTTTAACTAATTTTAGTCGTTTATTATTTATGTTATAGTCACCTCCAGGTGTTTGCGGTAATCCGCTTCTTTTTCTGTCTTCTCCAACTTGCACTCCTAATGCGGAGTAGCGTCCGAACTTGTCGACGCTCATGTTAGAACTGATACATCTTACACTTGCAACTTCTTTATATTCGCGGACAATTATACGACTATGCCGCGATTTTTAAGTTCATCAACTAGAGCCACCCATTCATTATTTAAACCAGTATGACCAGCTTCCATAGCTTCATGCAATAGTCTCATTCTGTCAACTAATTTATTGATGTCGTTGTAGTAGATAACATTTGTATTGTATAGATTTTTCATTAATCCTTTACCAGATGTTGAAGTATCTCCTTTACTCTTTTTACCATGTTGTTCAAGAAGTGATAAATCCATAAGTGATAAAGATTTTCTTTTTAATGGTTGTCTCACAGCCGGTGTGGTACGTAATGTTGGTAATTTTCGTGGGGGAAACAATTTTTTTATAACAATATTATATTTTGTTGCACGTGAACGATTAATCATTGCATCCTTTGAGTAGTTTCTTTTATGAGCGTTAGTATTTTGTAAAATTTCTTTAAAAGTATTTAAATCTTTTGCCGAATATTTTATTGGTATATTTTTAAAAATTAATTCATATAATCCTTTTGTTCCTTTATATCTATGATCACCAATAATGATATAATCATCTTGAGTTACTTCAAGCTTAGAGTTACCAATTTTCAATTCATTTCCATCGATTCTTGCTCCATATACATGTGATTTACTTAAATTTGGATTTGATTTCATGTCATGTAGCATTTTCATTATATATTTTCGTCCAAGAGGTCCATGTTGTAATATATCACTACTCAATTGAGTTAAATTTGGAATAGATTGTTCTGCTTCAGGTATTGGCTGTTCTTCCTTTTCAACAATTGATTCTTCTTCTTTTGTTTCTTCTTGCTCACTAGCACTTGTATATGAATCATCATCATCTTCTTTTTTTAATGCTTGTACTTCTTGTTTAGAAACCGGTAGTAAAACATCTCCTTCATAACGAGGTTTACCAATAGTTTCTGATATTTGTTTTAAAGGTTCCGTGATAGGTTTAAATGTATTCTCTAAAAATTCTTCTCTTTCACTTAAACCCATCCTTAATGCACGATTCTTTATCCTAATAGAATCACTGAGTGATTTTATTTCTTTTAATAGTTTTTCTTGATTCACCATGTTTACACTGTGAAGTTCAACGTGTAACTAGATGTAGCATTGGTAGTTCAACGCATAAATACAAATTTATCCAACCCTATACGATATCTACCATTTTTAATATCTTCTTCTTTCATAATAACGAGAAATCCATATTTTTCATTCCATGCTTTACCACACATTTCTTTAAATTTGTCAAATGGCATATCCGCATTAACATGATCATTATATATATGCTTTAAATTTGTCTCATCTTGCTTAAAGATGATCAACATATTTGCATTGTCTCTTATAAGCTGTTTTGGAATTTTACTGTATGTTTGACCAATATAAATGCTATCAATATTATGATGTCTTCCCATAGCAAAATAGTTTCTTATAGTATCGTGATTTTCACAAGAAACATCGTCAAATATAAAAATGGAAAATGGTTTTGCTTCATTTGGTTGCATGATTGTTTCACTAGCATTAAACTTGTAGAAATTCACTTCAGGTACATTTGCAAGTATTTTATCTAATAATTGATATTTTGGTTGTTGCAATGATTTAGAAAAAATATATATATTGTTGAAGCGTAAACCTTTAGGATTAGTTATAAGGTTAAAGACAACATTAGTTTTTCCACAATTTGAAGGACCAGTTATTAAACATCTTATCGTATTTGATAATAATTCACCATGTTTACTATGATTTAACTTATTATTGTCAACCGTCAATTCATCAATATTATTAATATTAAATTGATCTTTTTGTTGTACAATCTCCATCTTGTTTAAAGGTTAAACACATAATGAGCTATTAAATAACTATACCAAGTCTTTTGAAGGAATCCAAGAGTCTTCACTTTTATCAAATCCTAACCACCTAACTTTAACCATATCCTTTTTCCTTTGTAAAATTTTTTCAACAAGATATACATCACCAACTGTTGATTTTAACAACTCATGTCCATAGAATCCACCTTGAAGTAATTCACCCTTATTATCCTTTAAAATGTAAGTTTCAGGTATAGTTGGTCGCACTTTATAAATTGTAAATACTTCATTAGTCCAATTTGGCAGATATCTTTTACTAAATACACCTTTGTATTTGCTTATACGAACTTTATCATTAACCTTAAACTTTTTTGGTTGTAACTTTTCTATTTTTGGTGTTGTATTATTTTTGATGCGTTGTAATACAATTTTAGCATTAGCACTGTTTACTTGGATAGGTTTCATTCCGATGGTACGATGATATTTGTTGTTATATTCTTTTATAAGTTGTGGTAATATGTCATACCACACATATGATCCTCGTTTTGAAAATTGTTTATACATTGCTCCTTTTAATGTTCTATTGAATCTTTCAATTATTGAAGCTTTAACTTCAGAATTTGTAGAATAATGATTTATTTTATATTTTTTCATCAAAGCTCCAAAATCTTTATTAAAATATTCTTTTCCATCATTCGTTTGTAAATGTTTAATTTTAAATTTATTTCTTTGTATTGTTGTTTCCATAGCTTTGGTAACACTTTTACCAGTCTTGTCCTTCAACGGTAAAGCATCAGCTATTTTAGTAAAACAGTCTATAATTGTTAAAATATATTTAAATCCTTTGTTTACTTTACTGTGTGGTATCATTTCAATGAGATCAGCTTGGTAAAGATCATTCATTCCTTTAATGATTGTACTTCTTCTTGGAAATCTTCTTCTTGCTGGTTTATGTAGTTCATTTACAATCTTATCCTTTACACTTTCCATCTTAAAGTGTTGCTTGTACACCGTTTGTAGAAATACTGATTCATACAATGGTTTATTCTCTTATATATAGTTGAAATATGGGTCAAGGTCATTTTATATTAGTGTAAAAAAGAGGGAACATGGCATTGGGCTTGCCATGTTCCCTCTTTTTTACGGAAAGGAAAAAGGAAGAAGGTAAAGGACGAAGAATAGGTTTACTGGTCGATAGGGTTTAAGGAATAGTGGCCAAATGGTAGAGTATTAATTTTATCTTCTAAAATATGTCGCTTGTCGTCTTTGTAGCTTAATGCCCACTTTGTTTGTTTGACACTAAAAAGTTGGTGGTTATAACTTCTAATAGTGTTAAATGTTGCAGTTGTTTCAACATTTTCAAACAAACATCTTTTATAATGTTGAAACTGTACGTTCTTCTTTAGGAAAGATGTCTTTATTCCTTTAGCTTTCTTTGTGACTTGATATTCGTTCCTTTCATTTATGTACAGTTGAAATGAATACAGTTTAGACATTAATGCTACAATTTCCATCATCGGCACACCATTTGTTTCATCTTTAAATTTTCCCAATACTTTTTTGTTTTTGTCATAGTCGTAATTTGGATGGTCCTTAGGATAATCGGAAAAATCAAAATCATCTTTATATACAAAGGTCCGTAAATCCTCATACATGTCATTTGTTTTAATCCAGTAAATAAGTGCATCCGTATCCATATATGCAATACCAATGTTATCTCTTCCATAATAATTAACCATCTTCTTATAATGAAACTCGTACATGTGTGTTTTAGAAATATCCAATATTGACATTCCAAGATATAAAGGACGATCCAATACAACTGATTTTTTGTTCATAGAAATAACGACAAGATTTTCATTTATAATTACAGATGAACCAAAGTTTGGTTGTTGCACTAATTTCTGTAATTTTACTGGATCAGTTACTAATTTAATATCCTTATGTTTCCTTTTGTTTTCTAAAGTCTTGCCAAATATTGCATTGTTCATCAGTTTGAAGAAATCTTTTTGAAAACTTGATGTAGCAGCAGCTCTTCTTCTTGTGTTGTTGTCGATGTACGGTTTCAGCCAACAAGATTGAGAGAATTGTAGTATTCGATTAATTTTTGTAATTTTTAATCCCAAGTCTAAAGCCTGTTGTATCATCCAATAATGTCCAACATACCTAGACTTATTGTTTAAAGTCATTAATAATTTTGGCCATCTTCCAGTAGGGGAAATTTCAGTCTTTGGAAGAAGTGGTAAATCGTAATGATGATCATGAAGATGTTCAGGATATTCAAAATCGACGTCAAAAATGTAACCAGTTTCACCATGCTTTGGTATATCCATTATGTTTCCAATTGATTCTGGATCTATCCATTTAAAATTATCATATGGAAGGGGATTTGACATTGCCCATCCGTATAAGTTATTTGCATCAAAATAACCTAGGAATGTTGTTGGTTTTGATGCATCATAATCGGGCAGATACTTATTATTAGCCTTAACATGTCTGGTTACACTTTGTGTCAATCCCCCTCGAACTCCTGATTCTAACATTAAAACCATATCTATATCAGTAAGAAGTTGTAATTTACAATTTGTTTCTTTCAACATGGCTTGCCATGCTAGTCCAGGTGAAGTGTATGAATGAAGAGGGTCCAATCCATATGCTGCAAAACATGTATTTCTAAATTCTTCCATTATATCACATAATAAAGTTACATCTAATTTAACATAAAAATCTGAATATTCTCCCAATGTTGTAAATCCTAATTCATTCCATACTTTACATGCATGATCATAATCCTCTTGAGATATGTCCATGTCATATAGTTTACTTTTAAATTCTTCTTTTGGCGGAAGTGATGTTTCATTAAACTTTTCTAAACTGTCTATATAATCATATGGGAAAACACCTTTCCGAAGTACGAGATCCAGTTTGTCATTACTTACAATCTTCTTTGTTTCAATAAAATCTTGTTTCCTTAAATTTTCAGAAAGTTTAGACAAACTCGACGGCATAAATCGGTAGGAGTCTAAGAATCTTAATTTGACATTTCCAACTGTTTTAGAGAAACTTATAAATTTTTCTGAAGTTTCAGCCAACACATCTATTGAACCATCGTCTCTTCCTAATTCAGGTATTATAAAATGAGCATCATACCCACTGAGGTTATGCAGAACCACAGGAATAAATAGTGGTAAACGATAGCTCAAATTACATTTATTACAAGCAGCACCCCTGTAATAACCTGTAAGGTGGTCATGATCTTTAACTTTATAATTGTCAATGGTAAATTCATTTTTACATAAGAAACAATGAGTTGCATTTTCATGTTGAATTTCCTCTTCTTCCTCCATCGGTTTCATTGGTATGATATTTGTATATAATCTTTGTACATTTTCAGCTATTAAATATAAATGGTCAAGAAATATTGTTTCCACATTTTCACCACGATATACTAGAGGTTCTGAAGTTAATCCATATTGGTTTAAATGTTCTTCTGATAATGTTGATTTAACCATTAAACAAAAACTATTTGGTTTATGCATTTGATATTTGACACTTTTTCTAGCTTCACAATTTTCATCTTCTATAGAAATTAGTGTTGATTCAAAATCCGCATATACAACTATAGGGATACGATATTGATGATGAACTTTTTGAAATGTAACAAATGCTCTGCTTTCTGAAGGTAAAATAATTTTTGCTTCATAATTATTGTTACATAATCTTTTGTGCTCTTGTAACCATTCCATTCCTTGTCTTCCTTCTCGTTGGAAATTAAAACATCTTTTGCAGATCAGCTTTTTGTTTCGATTTTTTGAAAGTTGTTTATTAACAAGAGAGTCAAATTTCTTTATATACACATAATGAGATACATCTCCTTTTGTTAGTAGTAGTAAATCTGTATGATCTGCTAGCTCTTCTTTAGCAATACGTAAAGGATAAACTTTATTTGAACTATCTAATCCAAAAACATTAATAGATGTGCCGGGATTTTTCTTCTCAAATTTTGATATATCTTTTAGTGATACAGGATAACTAATTCCTTGAAAGTTATATCTATATCTTTGATTTTCATAGTGCTGGTTTGGTTCATTACAATGATTTGGTACAAATTTACATGTCATCGCATATCTAAAACATTCGTTATCTTGATTTTTCACATTAACACATGATCTTGTATCCTCAATTATTTTTGGTAAACGAATATAACTAGATCCCATTAGTCCATATCCATGTTTATGAACTCTTATATTTAATCCTTCAATACTTATAAGACTCCACCCTGATCCTCGTCCTTCATGTTCCTGAATTTTAGTTAATATTTCTTCTATACATTTTTCAACTATTGAATCAATGTCTGAACTTCCTATGATAGTTTGATTTTTAGTTATAAATCCTCTTGGTGATAATTCTTCTTGTACATTTATAAACATAGCTTCTAGTAGTAATCCAAATTTGAGAAAATTTAATCTTTTTAATTCTTCTTTTAAAGTTCTACTGATGATTGGTTTTGCTTCTCTAATAAATTCTTCTAAGTTTAAATCTTCATTTTGAATCTTATGATGCATTACTACCTTTCCGGGTAAAGCTGATACTTGTAAATTTGGTAAAGTTGTTGTAGGTCTTGCTGTTATTTCATTTTGTTCTTCTTGTTCTTCTTGTTCTTCTATGTTGTTGTGAATTAGTTCCTTATGTATTTCTAACAGAATATCATCATTAAACGATTCCAAACATTTATCGCAATGATACATGTTTGGTGGTGTTCACTCTTCAAAATTTCGCCAATAAATGAAATGAGCTCTCCCTTTCCTTCTTTTATAATAGTTCCCCCACTACTATTTCATCTTCTTCTTCTTCACTTTCAGAAGAAAACAAACGTCTTGGACAAAATATTAATCTTCTACTAACAGATTCTTCATTAGTATTCTCTATATGAATTGGAGTTTCAATATGTATTTCTTCATATTCAAATGATGACGAAGACTCTGATATTACTACATCCATATCCAAATTTTCATTCTCCACATCATTGGCATTTTCTTCTTCTGATGTTGTTACATCCACATCCATATCATTTATAGTTTCTACTTCTGAAGTTTCGCTATTATTTTCATCTTCTTCCATATTTAAATCCTCTAATTGAATTTTATACAATATTTCAATCATAGATTTCCTTGGATAATCGGTGTTGTCCACAGGAGCCATTTCCAGTAAATGAGGAATAACTGTTTTTGATCCGGCTTATATGATATTTTGCTAAGTATGTCAAGGTCATTTTTGAGTAAGCGAGAACTGGGAATAGATCACTAAGCAGCATGATGATTCATTACTACAAAGTGATCTATTCCCCATTCTCTAAGAAGTGTCCAATCAATAACCAAAGTCCAAGTTCATTTTTTTTTGTTTTGTTTAATTTAAGTCTTTTACATCTTCTTCTTTTATTACACAATTTATAGGTTCACTGTTCGATGTTTCAATATGTTGTTTTATCTTGTGCTCCAGCTCTTCTATTCTTGCTTCCTTTATCATTAATTCCGATTGTAAGTAACTGATGTAATCAGCCGCCATGTCTACCGTTCTTGATCTTATTTCTCCTAACTTAACACCAGGAATCAATCTCTGTAGTTTGTAAAATCTCAACCTTATTCTTGACTCTCTTACTTTAGCCATTTCTCGAAATCTTTGCTTTCTATCTTCTTCTTTGCTTGTGGTCAAGTCCATACTTCTGACAAGTTTACTTTCAGAGTGATTCCTCTATAGTAGGCTTGTCCTTTATACACTTTCCCCCACCATTTTCAATTTCCCCCACCCTACTAATGTAGGTCAAGGTCATCCAATATAACGCGAGAACGAGGAATAGAGCACTAAGTGGCATGTTAGTCCATTACCACAAAGTGATCTATTCCTCGCTCTCTATTCTACATCTACTTTTTTTTCATTTTACTATTTTATTATTGTTTTTGTTTTTCTTGGGGGGAATGAGTGTTTACTTTTTACAATGTTCATTCTTCTTCTCCAACTTTTCAATTCTTTCTAACAATTCCAACAAATATGCATTGGTTGCTTGCAAAGTTTGTATTCTAGTACATCCCACTTTAATAGAGGGAACTGTTAACTGTAATTTTGTAAATTCTATCCTTTCTTTCTTGCATCTTTCTCTCATGTATGTGTTTTTCCTGATTCTTCCTGATTGAGCTGATATTAACTTATTACAATCCGAATGGGGTTTTGATACTTTAAATACTGATGTACAAAAATTAGTTGATGTTGTTGGCTGTTGATTTTCATAGAAATTTTGTGTTGAAGTAGTAGTTTGCTGATTTCCATAACAATTTATACTTGAAGTGGCCGGTTGCTGATTTTCATACCAAATTGAACTTGAAGTACTAGGCAGCTGATTTTCATACCAATTTGAATTTGAAGTGCTAGGCTGATGATTTTCATAACAATTTGAACTTGAAGTATTTGGTTGATAATTTTGATGCCAATCTACAGATGCCAATACAGGTGTTGTGGAAGGATGCTCCATCGTTGTATAGAGTGAATTCTGTTCTACAATTTTGCTGGTTTTATCTCATTTCCCCCACCAATAACTTTTACATTTCCCCCACCACAATAATTTAAATTAGATACCAAACTTCTAGGGTCACATCCAAATCTTCTTCTTTTAAATATTTTATAAATGCAGAGCTTTCTGATGTTACATTAGGTGTGTTTAAATATGCCATTATTTTGTCATGACTTTCTTCATTGTGAATATAGCAATGTACATTTAGCAACTTTTGATTATCTTCTTTAGACTTCACAAATCCTGCAACAGAGCTCCAATCTTCATATTTAATTTTAAAATGGCAAACTTCAAACTGCATGTTGTTTCAACAAATGCTGCAACAATATTAAAAGTCTCTTCAAACAACCTGCATTTATGCATGTTCCCCACCACTTTATAATCTCCACTCCTTTCCCCCACCTTCTTCATATGTAGAAGGGGTATTATGATTTCAATGCACTATACTTAATAAATTCAAACAAATTTTGTGCACAAATGTTACATTTTTTCTTAACTGTTTCAAATTTCATCACTTGGCCTTTTACAAGGTGAACTAATTTACCTCCATCGTCTTCAAATTGTTCAAAGTCTAAAACAGATGCTTTTCCACAATCATGACACATTTTTGTTCCATCTTCAAAAATAAAAGCAAGATAAATACCAAATCCACTATTGTCCTTCTTAAATTTCATAAGCATTTCACGAATCGGTTGAGGTATTTTAGATTTATCTGATCTTATTATATAATGGTAAAGAAACCCATTATTAATAATTTGTTGTAAACATAAAACTAACAAGCTGTCCATAGTGTTAGACTTGTACTGAAAGTTATATCCATAACTATCTCCTTATATGCTCTTACCCCCACTACTTTTATATAGGTCACGGTCATCGCATATTAAGCGAGAACTGGGAATAGATCACTAAGCGGCATGTTATTACATTACCACAAAGTGATCTATTCCCTATTCTCTAAAGGGGTGCTGATAATTTAGATTCCTAAAATTTCTTTTCCTTCTTCTTCACCTTCTTGAACTGTTGTATTACCAGACATGTGTGATATTAATTTCTTCAATTCTTGATTTTCCATTTCTAATCTTTTCAATTTTACAACTGAAATTAACTGAAATTACAACTGAAATTAATTTTACAACTCTTGCTTCAACTTGTACTTTCAAAAATTTGATATAACTTCCAGCCCAGTGGATAGTTTTCAATCTTGGAGCTCCAAGTTCAATTCCAGGTATTTGAAATTGTAGTCGATTAAATTCCATCTTCATATCTTCTCGGTCTCGTTTGTCCTTTTCTTGTTTTTTCAATCTTTGTTTTTCCCTGTAGGAAGAAGTCGGAACACAAGGTACATGATGAAACATTTTGATCAACAATTTCTCAAAGAATGAACTTCTACACAGATAATCAACATATTTATCCACATTTCCCCACCAACTTTAAGCCCGTAGTGGGGAGACGGCAGTGGTAGGGAGAGTTATGTTAATGTAATGGTTACTTCTACCGTTACACTTGCTCCATTCTGAAAGAGATATTTGTAATATGGTTCGGGATACTGTTCTCTTTCAGATCCCGCATGTTCTTGAATAAAGTTGAAAGCCAATTTTTTTGAATAATCATTGTGAAATACTTCCCTCACACAAACAAGAATTTTTTCTTCCAAACATTTGACTTGAACTAATGGTATTTTGCTTACATCGTCCTTGTCCATGATAGGTAGCTTGTAGGTAAAAGTATTAGGTGGTAGTTTTTGTGGTTTATCCAGTAGAGAACAAAATTTCTTGTACAATTTCTCCTCAATGTCTGGAAAACGATGTATATCAAACAGATTGTAGTATGAAGGATCAAAAGGTATTTTACGAAACATCTTCGGTCACTAGTCTCTTTAAGACTGATCTCCTGCACAAATATTTAACACATTTATAAACATTCCCCCACCAACTTTTAACTTGTGGTGGGGATATTTTCCCCCCACTACTTCTTCAAAATAGTGGGGGTACCTTAGTCCAATTCAGATTCAGATTCAGAAGACAGTAAAGGTGATATGGGTGATTCCAATGATGAATCCAATATAAATATTTCAATAGCTTCCTTAATTATATCTTCATCACTATCGTTTATCATTTCTTCAAATAGTTCTTGTTCAATCTGTACCATTTCTTCCTCTTCCATCATAGAATCATTATCAGTTTCGTCATAATTTTCCTCTATGTTTTCTTCCTGTATTTCATTTGTGCTTTCAAAAACATCTTTAACTTGAGAATAATTAATAAATGGAGTATCTCTAGACAACATGTTTCTTTACTACTTCTTTTACTTCAAATAACAAACTATGCATCGCTTACTTAGTCTTATATATACTCCTACCCCCACTATTTTTGCAAAACCAAGGAATAGGAGGGGGTTTATATCTATTCTTCTCTATCTAGGTTATATTTCATTGCTGTCACATCTACTATAATTTTCTGCTCTTCAACTTTATTGCGAATAAAAATTGTCCAAGGAAATAGTTCATTAATATTGTTAATTGTTACTTTTATACTATACAAAATTTCAAAATGTTCTACTAATGAAACAAAAACTATAACTCCTAGCTCATTGTTTGCCATAATTTTTTCTTCAATTTTCATCCGTAAGTTTGTTATCAAACTCCATATATTAATATCATTGGCTATAAAACCATCAATTCTGGTAAGCATCTTCATGCCGCAAGGTGTAGGTACAGACTAGAAACTTGGAGGTTCATAGCCCGCCTTTTTATTAATTTTAAAAATGGGGAGGGGGAAGGAATAAGGATTGGGAAGGGATAGGGTGTAGGGTGGGGGAAAGGTAATTTTTGTTATTACACTACTTGTGCAAGAAAATAGCCACCAGTGTCCACACCTTGTTCATAGCACTCCATCATAGATTGTGCCCACTGCAACATGCGGTCTCTGTCATTTGGTGTGACAAGTAAAGAATGACTATCACCATACAATATAAAAGAGTCAATTCGTATATAACATCCTAAATTTAACCATTTATTAGCTTCAACCAAAAATTGTTCTATTGTATCAAATGGAAATTGTGGATGAATTGCTATAACTTTACGTTCTTCACTAAGTTCAACACTATAATCATCATCGTCTTCACTCTCACTCTCACTACCATTATTTAAAATGTCTTCAGGTTGTACAAAAACATCGAAAATTTCGGAAGAATTAAAATGGTAATTCACATTAGGAGGCATTTTTTCAAACAAATAATATTTTAAAAGGTGGAGAAAAAAATACAAGAGATGTACTTGACGGCACAAAGTGCGAGTACAGACTAGAAACCTGAAGGTTCATAGCCCCACTTTTATAAATTTTAAATATGGGGAGGGGGAAGGAATAAGGATTGGGAAGGGATAGGGTGGAGGTGGGGGAAGGGTAATGTGGTTATTAAGCCACTCTTGCAACAAAGTACCCAACACCAATGTTCAGTTCGTATGATCTCATCACATCGTCCTGCCAAGTAAGAATTTGTTCTCGATCATTTGGAGTTAGAAGGAAGAAGTTACTGTTATTGTAGACAATAGGTGAACCAATTATAATGTTGAATCCTAAATTTAGCCATCTATGTGCTTCAAAAATAAATCTTTCAACTACATCAAAAGGAAATTGTGTTTCTATAAAATATACTTTGAATTGTTCATTAATTTCAATTTCATCTTCACTGTCATCTTCACTTTCATCTTCACTGCTATTATCCATGTCTTCTATCACATCTTCTTCATGTTCTTGGAAAGCATCTTCTTCATGATGTTGGAAACCATCTTCAGGTGGTTGAAAAACATCTGCATTTTCAGAAGGATTAAAATTTTCATTAAAGTAAGGAAGCATTTTAAAAATAAAGATATTAAGACTGGCAGAAACGAAGCAACAAGAGCGGCGAAGCAACAAGAGTGGTGGAAGAAACCAGAATGAAACACTAGCCATAGCCGGCGCGTCTTTTATAACGGTATGCAAATGAGAGGGGTTAGCAGCCGGCTATGACCGGTCATTGGCCCGGGAGGTGGGGGAAGGAGTGGGGGAAGGAGGGGGGGGCTCCATTTTTTCGGGGGGGGCTCCATTTTTTTGGGGGGGGGGGTCATTGACCTTTCAGGTCCGGTCATTGACCCTAAGGAGTGGGGACGGACACAGAACCCTCCTTTGCTTACTACTACACGGATCAAACTAACCATGTAGCAGAACTTATTTCTTGCTAAGTCGCATGTAAGCTAAATAGCTTACATCCCTAAATTTAAGTCTTAGGTGGCCCTGAAAAGGGCCGTTTGGCTGGGTTTGGTGGACTGCTATAGAGCTTAACGCACAAAAAAATAAGGGACTTCACTGTTGTTTTCCAAATGAATTTCAGCAGGATCGGCTTGTATAAACTTGTACAAATTAAGTGCACAAATATCGCATTTTTCTTCTTCTGGGATGATAAACTTGTATGACAAATAAGATTTGTATTCATAAACTCCACCATCTATTACAAATTCCAATAATCCATTTCCTATTGCAGCCGAACCGCATTCTGGACACATATTTGTTCCATCCATAAATTTATACTGAAGGTAATGAAAAACTCCAAAATTTTCCCTATAAAAAGAATATACTTCTTGACGTAGTGTTAGTGGAAGGTTTGCATCTTCAAATGCAAGTTCCACCAACACTATATTTGAAATTATCTGTCGCAAACATAATTCTAATAGAGTAGGCATATTGCAGCGGTGGCCTCACGGATTGGAATGAAGACTCTGGAGTAGCTAGTGTAACGGTTAGATGTAGGTAGACAACCGGTCATGACCGGTCATTCACCCAGAGGAGTGGTAGGGGAAGGAGTGGTGGGGGAAGGAGTGGTGGGGGAAGGGGGGGGGGGCTCCATTTTTTCGGGGGGGGGGGGTTCCATTTTTTCGGGGGGGGGGTCATTGACCTTTCCTGTCCGGTCATTGACCCCAAGGAATGGGGACAGACACAAAACCATCCTTTACTCACTACTCACATGAAAGTAGGTCAAGAGACTTAGAGTGTTAAAAAATAATGGGGGAGAAACACAACGCTATAACGCATTGTGTTTCTCCCCCATTATTTTTTTAGCAACAATTTGGAAAAAACTAAGTGAATTTACTGTTTACGCCCCCACCTTGTAATACGATCCTTTTTATCCCTGAGGAGAAAGTCTTGAGAATCTAAAGTGTTAAATCTCTTCTCTTTACACAAATTCTCACAAACTCTAATTTTATATTTTAAGCCGTTACATTTTGCCAAAATGTGTTGGTGGTCAACAACACTTAGAAAAAAATATTTCAAACCTTTCTTAAGCCTCTCTCCTCTGACGGATATTATTTTAGGATTGTCTTCAACGGTGGGGGTTTCTGTCAGTTGTGGTTCAGAAATATGTTTCACGATATGTACACGGCAAAAACTTTCATTTTTAACACATTTCCTCCCACAAGCTGATCCTTTCTTAATTCCCTTAATAAGCATTTCAGGGCAAGTAGTGGGACGGCTAAATGCCCTACGACGCTCTTCTTGTAATGATCGAAATTGCTCTGAAGGAGCAGGTTTAGGGGCAGGTTTAGGGGCAGGTTTAGGAGCTGGTTTAGGAGCTGGTTTAGAGGAATTAGTTTTGTAATAGGTATGGTCTTCAAGTGTAGCAAGTGGTGGGGTAGGAGGCAATGGTGATAGTGGGGTGATGGGTGTACTAAGGCGATGAAGAATAGTTTCAAATGAAGGAGTCTTAGGATGGGGAGCTGGCTTCTTCGGTGGCGGCATCATAGTTGATAGCGGTGCAGAGTCATTTGAGAGCGAAGGCGAAGGCGGTGAAAAAATACTATGAAGTCTAGAAGAGTTGGTTAGCGGAAGAATAGCTCCAGAAGTTGAAGGTTCAGATGAAAGCTTCTTCTTATACCAATCCGGACAGTTTTTCAAGCGAAGAGTTTTGTTTGATGCAGTAACAGCCGTAGAAGTCGAAGTCGAAGTCGAAGTTGAAGTAAAAGTTGAAGTGGTAGAAGTAGTAGAAGTAGTAGTAGGCACAAAAGACATCGTTATAACTCCAAGTTCACAGCGTAACGTCTGGAATCGGAATGAAACACTAGCCCCGGCCAACGCGTCTTTTATAACGGTATGCAAATGAGAGGGGTTAGCAGCCGGCCATGACCGGTCATTGGCCCGGGAGGTGGGGGAAGGACTGGTGGGGGAAGGAGTGGTGGGGGAAGGGGGGGGCTCCATTTTTTCGGGGGGGGGCTCCATTTTTTCGGGGGGGGGGGTGTTCATTGACCCTTCCAAAAGTGGGTCAAGGTCATTCAAGATTTATAATGATCCAAGGTGATGGGAACAGTAATACTGTTCCCACCACCCTGTTTGCCTAACGGTTCCCACTCCCAACCCACTAGTTACGTTCTGCAAGGGACATCGACGCAATTTTGTTTGGACCGTCCGGGTCTACCGTAACGGTCCGGTCCGGGTCTACCGTAACCGTGAATTCCAAGGGAGACTGGAACACCTAATGCAGAAACGCAACTCTAACCCCACCCAAACTAATCCCACCCATCATATTCCTAAACAAAATGCAAAAAAGTCCGGCTTGCGGATGTCCCACCCATTTTAAATGAAGTTCAACTGAACTTCTGAATTTACAGTTAATCTACCCCCTAACATCTAGCTGTAAGGCAAAACAAATGCACAAAACAAACATAAATTATTAGTACCAACACATCATTATGAAAAACCAAATAATTCAACACAACCAAATACCATCATTATTCTTAAAATTAATACACCTTAATGCTAAATACCATCATTATTCTTAAAAATTAATACACCTTAATGCTAAACCCAACTTATAACTAACATCGCAATGCGCAAATTATTTCTTAAACTAAACACACACACATACCACATTGCATTAAAAAACGCAACATAGTAGAAGAAGTTCAAATATATATAGGCCTACTATATATTTGAAACCTCTTGCTGAGTTTCCAACAACCTTTCGCTATGAAAGTTTGTTGGCGACTGAAGCAAAGATATAGCTCCTATCGCTCCTCGGGTTTTCAAGGAGTGGGGGAAGTTGTTTCACTCCAGTACAGTGTTCAATCCAGTCCAATTCGCAGCAGTGTAAAAGGAAGGCGAAGGAGTGGGGAGCAGCATATGCACAGCAACGCAAAACCAAGGTTTGAGGTTAGAATTATCCATGTGCAGCAGCGCTAAAGTGAGTAATACAGGACTAGGCGCATGCGCAATAGCATAGTCACTATTCCGATCCGGAGAACTCGTTGCATGCGCAGCAGGTTTGAGGTTAGAATTATCCATGGCAGCTGCCATATTTAGTCTGGTTTCACCACATAAAGTCAACAACCGGTGGTGACCGACCATTGACCTGGAGGAGTGGGGGAAGGAATAGGGGAAGGAGTGGGGGAATGGGGGGGGCTCCATTTTTTCGGGGGGGGCTCCATTTTTTCGGGGGGGGGGGTCATTGACCTTTCCGGTCGGTCATTGACCCGAAGGAGTAGGGATGGACACGGAACCTTACTTCTCTTACTACTCAGGTGAAAGTCGGTCAACCAGTCATTTGCTCACCATCTGCCGCCATCTGGCTGGAGTTATTGCCTCTATAAAAGTGGGTAGTTTATCGCGCCACAAACATTCATTGCCTTGCATCCGCTCAGTCATCATCTCTCATTAGTTTTACGTTATGACTACTTCGGTAACTAGGTTTGAGGTTAGAATTATCCATGGAATAAACTTCGTTACTTTTAGCATTCATATTGTACGTTAATTCTAACCTACAAAATTACTACTCCGGCATTTTCTTTTAATTTCTTTTACACTTTATTTTATATCTCAGTCTTATTTTAACTTCTGAATGTAACACATCAGTTACAATGAATACACAATGTTTAAAATTAAAGCTTTTGCGAACACAACACATATTACGAAGTACTTCTAAACCTTCAATTTCAAAGTGTAAAACTAATTTAAATAGAGTTAGGAAGAAGTACAGTTTTAACCCATTATACTGTTCGACAACTTCTCAGGTTAATGTTGATGATAGTGTTATTTACGACATTTTACGTTCTATGTTACACTTCAATAACTTTGAACTTGTTACACCTATCGACTGTGTTCAACAAGTTTTTTTATTTTACCCCCACCATTCCCTATATAAGGGCCCCGACAATAATTCCTACTTCATTATCTTCTATGCTCTTCAGCTAACAACATCTCTACTCTAATT
This sequence comes from Neoaliturus tenellus, assembly GCA_030545055.2. Classification (NCBI taxonomy): domain Eukaryota; kingdom Metazoa; phylum Arthropoda; class Insecta; order Hemiptera; family Cicadellidae; genus Neoaliturus; species Neoaliturus tenellus. The sequence goes on from CM061536.1 coordinate 94,536,488, forward strand.
TACACTACAATAATAATGGAAACCAACCAAGAAAATATTCAAGTTCATGAAATATCATCAACAACTCATCCAAGGGAAAATCCTTCTAGAAATTCAACTTCAACAACTCCTCAGAACCCTGTACAAGTTCCAGATGTATCTTCTACAACAATAAATGATGTACAAGCTATTCTTCAGTCCCTTGTTGGTTTTGACTGACCTATATGACGATCACCAATAAACTGAACTCTTAGAGTTCAATCTTTTTTAAAACCCCCTCCATATGACCTTGAAGCAATTATCCCTCTCCTTTATACATTAACTCCTACTTCAAAAATTAACACCATCTGCTCACCCCTTCTCCACCCCTTCATTTGATTTAGCCTCTCCCCACCTGAAGCTATATGGCATGGCATATGGCGGCAGCGACTGATTTGGCAGCTGGCCGATGGCAGCTGGCCGGCAGCGGCTGGCAATTGGCACGACTTCCGTTTTGAAAGTAACCAAACCCCACTACTCAAGGTCACCACACTTAAACTCTGGCAAAAACATCAAACTGTTGTACCAAGAGTAAGTTTTTATAAGTGTTAACTCAAACCTGAAGGTACTTTGGATAGATCTTTAAATAATCCTAAGTCCCAAGTTCACAGTCAAACTCAAGGCCATCACGCTTTAACATGTAAATTTAAGGTAGCACCAAAACGGTGCTACCTAGCTTGACATTTTCAAGTTTCCCAGAGTCATCGCAATTCCCCCACCACTTCCCATATTCCTAGAGTAAGCGGGGCCGGACAGTCAGTCGCTCAGTGTCTGTCGTAGGGTACACATCGCGGTTGCAGTAATGGTGAAACGCGGGAGTTGTGTCGGTTCAGGGTCACCCGAGCAATGTCAACTGACAGTTTAGGCAGAGTCACATTGCAAACTTCAATTTTCCTCGGCACTTTTGCTGTTTCTCGTCTTATTTCCCTCCAAGTCGTCAAGGTCATCAGAACCTGACTGAAACTCGGAGCGTAGTGCGAGAAACAGCAAAAGTGCCAAAAAATTTTAGGTTTCAGCGTGACCTTGACCTTAATGACATTGATGGCGTTAAAATGGTGCCGTAAGGAATGATGACGTCATCACCACGTCATTTCTGCAACGTCATGTGTGTGACGTCACAGAATGACGTAATTAGCGACGACGTCATTGGTGAGGTCATTGACCTCGATGTCGTCATCACTCGGGTGACCTTGAACTGACCAAGCTCCCGCGTTTTGCCACTAGTTATCCGGTTTGCTTTTAATGATCCGGTTTTGATAGTTTTTGTTTCTATTGCTCCAACCATACAGTTGAACATTAAACTAATTTGAACTCTAATTTGAGTAAACAAACTACCGATAAGATTCTCATGATGATTTACCAAATGAAATAGTTTCCCTTATTAATTTCACACATTGTAACGAGTAAAATAAATGTATGTTTGAGTTGTATATCATTTACAGCTTGAGTTACAATTCAATAGCACTTAGAATTGCATTACATGAGCTATAGTCCTAGTTTAAACAGTTTTATATTATTGAACTCTAACTAAATTTGTTGCTCTAGCTCTTTTAACCCAACAGCTTTCAAAATATATATTATAAACAATATTTAGAATTAGTAGCATTATATTAGTAAAAGCCATTTTTGATTAATGGGTTGCTTTATAATTGTAATTTTCGTAACACAAAATTTATTAATTAGTTTAATTCAGACCAGGAGGACATAATAATCAGCTTTGTCGTCAAGCAAGAACCGTAATGGATAAAAACGGCAGATCATTTGTTGTTTTAGCCAATAAAAGAATATTATATATTACAGTAATCTTTGTATCTTCTTTTCCTTACTACCAATCAAGTAAATTATTTTTATTTTTTTCATAATGACTGATATTCCCTCAAGAACAGAGACTTGAAAAATTACACGACAATAATGTTTAAAGATTATGTGATTTTTTTCTTTAACTTATAATTATTTTTGATTTTTTACTTTTCGAATTAATTTAAGCGGCAGACAGATGTAATTTCAACTTCAATAATCCACCTCTCAGTCGAAGTTTATGCAGAAATGCAATCAGTGAGGTTAGGACGTCTTATTATCTGATTTAATTAACTCCTTGAATATAGAAGGATATTAAAACGACTGACTTTAATCACTTCTGTGATGATGTAGATTTAATTGGTCTTACAATTCTATGCAATTATCGACAGGAAATTCTAATAAAAGTTGTATTGCGACTCTTTGTCTGAGAAAACACTTTTGTATTACATCATTTAGAAATTATACTGTTTTAAAATAACGTTGGATAAATTTAATTTTATCTCCTGTTTTTTTGCAAAAAACGTGCTTGAAGCTTGTGTGAAAATATCTGTACTACCATTTAATAAGAAGATTGAACTAACTGCTAATGAAATTTAAACTAATCCCTAAAATTATAAAATTTGTGTTTTTATCTTAGTTATCTTTCGTTTGTTGGATCAATGAAAAGAGAAGAAATTAAGTTATTCCAAATACTTTTTTTCGAACAAACATCTTATTGTTGTTTGTTTTTCAAATTCATAGTTTATTAAAAATTAGATATAACTATAGATTTGAAACCACCAATAAAATAAATGGGTTTAACTACACTTTAAAATATCCATCATACATAGGAAATATAAACAATTCTCAACAAAACTCTGATCTGAAAACATCGATGTAGTTAATGTAAGTTTACTACTGTTAACGTATGTTATGACTGAAGGTTTAGTAAACTGGAGATATGAGCCTCTTCAAATCATATATGGAAGTGAAAAATCAACCATAATGAAATCACGGAATTGGGAGAGAGAGGTTTATGACATTTGTCAACAAATGATGAGATTACTCAACAATGGTTTGTTCTACCTCTAACGTGATCGGAAACTTGGTTTGTTTTTTAAGAAATTATTTTCATTTTCAGAGAGCACCAGGAATTAAGATATACTCAGATAAAATTTGATCTGTATATATTATAAATAAGTTAAAGATGAACCAATTTTGCTCGGTTTAATTAAATTAAACATGATAAGAAATGATAACATGATGACATAGTAACAAGAGCCATAAAAAAATGTGTAGCCTAAAATTAGATTTACGCTTAAAAATTTTAATATATCCTCCATTTTATTTCATTTTTGGGGCCAAACCAAATTATTGTTCATGTTTAATCTTGATCGAGGAATTTCAAAATAAATGTCATTATGGTTCTTGTTACGTGGTTTAGTTTTGATTTTGACTCACATTTTTATTAATTTTTTACATTTTCAATTTTATTTATTTTTTATAACTGAGAGGGGGACAAAGTGATAGGCCGATTATTTTGCCTGGGAAATCAAGTGACCGTTGCAGGAAGTACCTGAATACGTTTCGCATTGTTGCACAACAATAGTGAGGGAGAGAAACAATATCAAGTATTCGGTGTAAAGCACTGTGGATAAAGAAACGCTGCAGCTATTCAGCATGTGTGAGACCCAAGATTCAGGTAGATAATGGCGGGGGAGGAGGTTTCGTGGTGGAAAGTAGCCATTTTAGTACATGATATCCATTGGCTACGTTCCATAGCCTGGGCGCCCAGCAGTTTCAGCGGCTGCCGACAGAGAATATCAGTATAGGATTTTTCGCGGATCAAGAATTCACCGAGCAATAGTTCACCTACTACCATTTTCCACCATTATTTTAAGTCCGATTAAAGTTGGAAGTAATTTAAAAGAAAGATAAAAAGTGGGCTATTTGATTAGTTTTTTCTAAAATAATTTAACTAATACTAAGCTTTGATTGTTTAAAGATGATCCAAAGTTGATCTATTTTTGATCATTATAGCTTAATATATATTCAAAATATTTAAAAAATCGAAAAGCGTATCAAATAGCCCAATTTTTTATCTTTCAATTACAAACCCCTCCCACCGTTATCGTACTTACAGTAAAGGCGAAAATTAGGAGCAGGTGAAGCACTACATGACGTTCTGAGGGGGCTTTTAGCTGGTTTTGAAGCTGGGCATCTGTGTAGTTTAACAGGCTGCCTTTAATTCCAAAGTTACCAGGTCCATCCTGATATCAGTAAGTACCATTTAGAAGGTTCGGATTGGACTATTAATTAATAATTTCAATTTCAACTACCAATTATTAGTTGTAAACATAATCATCAGAAATCAATCAGTTAGTCTTGGTCAGTAACAAAGCAAACCTTTAACTGATCCCTCCCACTCACCATTCATATTAGGGTACACCCCTAACATGCCCACAACAGAAATAACAAATTCCAGGAAAAAACAGTAACTTCCAGGGCCAACGATAACTTTTGATAAACTGCTTGATTAGAAATTATACGTAATTTGTTTCCTTGACTCTCGGACTCTCAAAATAATTTGAAATATGCTTTTAGAATTCTTAGTTTTTAAGATAAAAAGGTTAAAGGCATTAGAAAAATTACTAAAGTTTTAGGATGAAACTCATGCAATCTTTTCTCTTATGATATGTATGATAAACGACTAATAAACAAAAGACATGAAACTAATTATAAGTTATAAATAGTTACATATAACTTTTTATTATTTTTGTGTTTAGAATTCTTGTTTTTCCAATCTAAATATGAATAAAATTGTAGGACAGCATTAAGCAAAATATAGCTCAACTAAACTCAAGACTATCCCAAAGAGGCTTTGCATATTTTGGCGATCTATTTGTAAAGTGAGGGGAGGGTCTGAGAAAGCATAACTTAAAAGATCTAATCTAAATTCTCCCACTATCTTTATTCTATTCTTCCACCATATAAAGTTTTAATAAATCTGTTTGAAACAGTTTATTGCAAATTACATGTGACACAACATTTTTAATTAATTATTTTTTAAGGTTTGGTGATAGTGGGTTTATATTATTGTTTAGTAAATTATTTTGGGCATTTTCTATCACTTATTACTAAAAAAAATCACGAAGTTTCGAGATCTGAACTCCGATCCAGTCTTCAGGTAGAAGAAAATATGGTGATAAAATAACAAAATATCTCAAGAATTTAATTTGACAACTTAAACTTTGCAAAGCATTTTAAAAATAATTCATAAACAAGTTGATTAATTGGTTAGCCGGTCACCCATCCAAAACGATGTCGCCTGATCTAATTGTCGTCATCACACATTAGAACACACTCTTTGAGATTATGCACATAAAGAAACTAAAGCATGAATCGTACAGGAATTGTGTTCAGGCTGATGTGTGAATTGCGAAATTTCTATTATGACATTACTTCCGTCAGATGCCGCGTTTGCTTTTATAGAATTTTTTTCAAATACATACATGCAATGAATTCACTATACACCGGATTTTTATTTGGTTTAGTATTGTACCTCTAAGATGTCATTTGTTGGTCATTGTTTGCACTTATTGCAAACGTTGTAATTACAGTTTATAAATTGTAAACCTAAAATGTCTATACTTTAATACTAAGTTTAGTGGGTTTCAATAAGCTTAATGGTCTAGGTACCGACGAAAGGCAAACACAAATGCAGTCTGGCGATGTCCCTTCTATCGGCTGCCTGGGGATATTGCGGTTCAGCGTCTATGGGTTCAGCTCTCACATCGACGTGCAACGGCTTATTGCTTATATGGAGTTACATATCTGTTAATTATCCCACAACAAAGTTAGCGGTTTATTTTGTACAGAGTGAGTTTCTTAAAGTGATCCAATAGCTAACTTTTTTATTCTATATCTGACAATATACTTCTTATGGGGGACTCCCTTTACTTTTTTATGATGCTTTCAGGTATGTGTTTCACTTTTAAAAATTTCCCGCCATTTTCCCAATATGCTGGCAAACTCTGATTATAGGACACCCTACATTCTATGAGGTTTTTGAAACTTCTATGCAATTTTAAGACTTTTTTATTCCTGACATTGTTTCTAAACCTAATGGTTATCGAGCTAGAGGTTATTAAAGTTCATTTTTGGTTCCATATGGGGCAAACTTTATCTGCCCATTTCTTCTCCGAAAGAATTCAACAAAATAAAAAATACTACAGAATAAAACGTCTTAAATTGATATTTTAAGGCAATTCCTTCCAAAATAACGTTAATTTTTTAAAATTTTTTTTTGTCCGCCATATTGTAAATAAGTGAATTTATGTTTAAATGAAATTTTTTTAGTGAAATGTTCTTGATACATAATATTAAGACATTTTAAATCTTGAGTATTTTTTATTATACCGAATTGTTTGAAGGCAAATGAAGTTTTTCCTATGTTATTCAAATGGAACTAAAAATGAACTTCAATTGTTTTTATCTTATAACAGTTAGGTTTAGAGACAAATGTCAAAATATAAAAAAGTCTTAAAACTAGATGGAAATTTAAAAAATAACATAAAATTTAGGGTGCTGTATAAGAAATTACAAAGTTGGCCGCCATATTGGAAGTATGGAGGGAAATTTTGAAAAATGCAACACATACCTGAAAGCAACATAAAAAAAGTAAAAAGGGTCCACCATAAAACACAGGTATACCGTCAGATATAAAATAAAAAGTTAGTTATGGATCATTTTAAGAAACTCACCCTGTATGAGTTAGAAGGTATTGGATTGTATAAAAATGTGTCTTTCTATACTATTTGACTATACAACTTCCTATGCTATCAATTTTACATGATGTAGTGGATGAGTCCTTTTTTAATTTATGGCTCTTGTATTACTAATAATATAATACTAATCAGAATGTTATGGCGTTCTATTTATTGTGAAATAGAACAAATCCACAGAAGGCAATATTTTAAGCCATTTTATAAGCTACAAGTTTTCAAACGAATGAATATATTACAGCAGAAAATACAAAAAAGGGAAGAATAACACGGTAGCAATAATAAAAATCCATAGCTAGTGGAGCTTTGAAATTAAGGTGTAAAACAACATATACAACAATTAGTTCTAAAACTGTGCTATAACTTTCTAGCTCAAAAGTTTGTAGTCTGAAGGACAATTAATATATCATTATAGACTCACAATAATTTTGATGGATTTTTCTCTTTAAGTTTATTGAATTCGTTTGATAAGTTCTGATGATAATTTTTAAAACTGTAAAGCAAAATGGGCATTGTTGTTTACTGCAAAACGATTTTGTATTCGTATTTCCTTGAGATATAAAGACCATACAAGTTTTTTTTAATTTAAAAATGCATTAATCCACAAATGGTGAAACAGATTGAGTTTCTTTTTAGGATTCAAAAGAAATAAAGTAGAGGGACAGCTTTATAGATGCCCTCACATTTATCTCTTCGTGTAATAAACTAAGCCCAGCTCCTGATGGAACCATTTGCCACCAATTTTCTTTGCCAGATAATTGTAACTCTTTTTGTTTACAAGTTACATACTGAGTTAGAAACTACTGCATATGTAAGGTTTATATATAATATTATTAATACATAGAGTTAATAAATTATAAATCAATGTTTCATTTCCGTTCGGTTTAATATCTAAACAAATGTTACCCTTTTGTTTTTTTTTCACTTTCAAATTATCTTACAATTATAAACTAAATGTCAGCACTGTAATTATTATAAAATGTGGTCAATCCTCAGATTGATAAACATTAGTGAAACTTAAAAAAATGTTAAAAGAATGCTGTTTTATACTTAAAATGAATTTTTTATCTTATGATATTTGAAGAGATGAGTTTATTGAATACTATAGCAAGGTAAAAGATGCATTGATTTTTATATAGAGGTATTTATGGTGTCACAAATTTCCTAAACTGGCAATGGATACTCTGATTCTGCACATAAAAGTAAATTTTGTTTTATATGTAACTCTATTGATGTTACGCTTAACAGTTTTTATTTCTGTAAATAATTGTTGTATTAGGTCAATATTTGGCACAAACCTCCGTAACATAAATGTCCATTAAAAATAAATAAAATTATTTTTTGGGATATCTTTTTTCATGGTGGTCATTTGTATTCTTAGAATGAAAATATCTTATGTACGGTAAATATTGAAACATTTTGGCAGACCTCAAGGAAGTTGTCAAAATGCTTTCATATTTAATCAATGATACATCATAAAGATCTAAAAAATGACGTATAAATGAAATTTAACTCATTAAAAGTGCGATTTTTTATGCCTAATTATTGAATATTTAGATATTTTTATGAGTAAAATTTTCTCAGTAATTTTCTATCGATCTTTGTGAACTTGGTAGGCCTATCATTGTTTAGATAATTAAATTTGCGAACTCTTTGAATCTTGACTATTTATGTTAAAATAACTGTATTTAAGAGATTTGCATTAAATGCATAGCAAGTCTAGTATTTTCTTGACACGCTGTATGTAATTTATTTTTATTCAGTTTTCCCTTTATAAGAGCAAATAATTGCATTTTTATGCACATGAATATGGCATTTAAGGTTTGTTTCTCACCCAAAGATGATTAAGACACCACAGAATACTACTTAAAGACTGCGTTTTTCAATTATTGTAATTATTAATCAATGTCAGACCAGTGGCAGATACAATAAACCCACACTGAAATGCTCCCTTCTTGAATAGTCTCCAAAACTACAATCAAAGTTTTGTGAAGTGAGAGCTCCTATGGAATATAGAGAGTCCAATAACCGTATATTTCTTAATTACAACGAGTTTTTGGGAAGGTGATGGATAATAAACCCCCAAATAGACTGTATTTTTGTATTAAATTACTCAATTAATAAAATTGTGGTATAATATTTAAATATCCTTCCATAAAAAGTCACGTTTATGTGAAAATTATAAAATTAATCAAACGAGAGAAAAATTACAGTGAAGCAGGACTCGATTGAAACAGATGCTTACTCAATTCATAAAAAGTCTGCAATTTATGATTACCTAAAATTTTTGATCCTCGACATATCACTCATTATTGAAATAGGAAAGGATTATGCTAAACAATATAATTAAAAATACAGTGAAAAAAGAAACAAACACATTTTCTCAGCTAAATCTAAAAAAAATCTAAACAATGGATCAGTAATCCAAGAATTCTGATTAAGCGTAAAACTTTTTATATGTGTGGAATAGTTCTTACATGACATGATGTATACTTGAAATTACCCTCCTTTTAATCCAGGGTACATACTGCAACTTTCAAGCAACCAGTATGCATCCTATTTTTCTTATTAACTTATTAGATCATATGTTTACTAAATTAAATAAATTAAGTTCTTAAAAATTAAACAAACAATACATTAAATAGAAAATTATAATTTCTAATAAAATATGTTTTATACAAAATAAATGATATTGATCAAGAAAAATATCAAGATAACAACAATAAAGACCGTAAAAATATTGATCACATTTAATATGACGTAAACATATTTACTGGACATTAAATTTAAAAGCAGATTAAGTTAATGTATGGACTAGAAGTACTTACTGGCGTATAAGAAGAGCAAACATAATGTGACGCAGATTTTGATTTGGTATTTACCTGCAAAATAAAACCTCTCATTAGAAATTTTATATTATTATAATCACCTTGTAGTACGTGAAAATTTTACAAAGATTTCACAAAGCGTCATTACCAGAATAGTGTCATAAAATGACTACTAATAAATTATTGAACTGGTGGTTTTTAATGAAGATGGTCAGTCAAAAGTACAATACTTTATAAGAATTACATAGGCTCATATATTTGTTAGAGAAAAAATCATTGTAAATAGTTGAGGTTGACTTAAAGACTAAAATATGTATCAAATGTACATAGAAGTCAATGTTTTTAAACTTAAACTAAAATGTTGGCCTTGCTTGAATTAATTACACTTAGAATAAAGTTATAAATAAAACTGTCTTCGCTCCCCCTCCCAAAAAAATAAATAAAAACTAGTTAAAAGTCAACGTTTAAGAAACGTTTGTATTGAAAAAAAACTGAAAAACAATCACAAGACATATTATGTAAGTACGATTATTTTGTTTTTTGTTTCGAACATAAAAATTTATAATAATTCACATAAATATATAAATTGCATTAAAATGAAGTAGCACCAGTTCACTTTACAACTATGAGGCATTTTCATTGATAACATGAGAACATCATGAGAACATCAATTATCCAGGGAAAATACGCAACATCGTGTAACACGACCCCCTATGGCGACAGATGATTGGTCTGAGCGGTTTGCCCCCTCCACCCCCCTCCCCCCCCCCCAACATGAACAATAATGATAAAACAAATTATGCTTCATCCAGCTAACTGTTTTGTAATTTATGCACAGCTAAATATAGCATTGATTCCTACTAATATGTCAACATGTACACATGTACCATTTTCAAGATTTTACACATTTTCAGTGTAGGATGTTTTGTTTTATTACCATTACATTTCTAAACTCGAATTGAGAATATGGAATACAACTGGTAAAAAAGAGTCATCTTATGAAAATAACTTCAAAGGAACACGATGTAATAGTTCTAGGTAAAGTAATAGTCATTAAAAAAAATCTCTTACTTATTAATACAGCAAAATAAAATAAGTACAGATATTAATATACACAATTTGTATCGTTTTAAAATCATCATCTTTACTGAAGAAGATATAAAAATTCATCTTAATTACAAGTTATAAACAATTTAATTAGAGTTTGACGATAGTTGTGTTTGGAAGTTCGTCTTAGTCAGTTAAACATCTTACTTAATTAAGGTTCAGCATATGGCCTGATCTGGGTCACATCAACTTTGTGGAATATAATGGGCGATTATTGTTCCGTAACAAACACTAATTACTACTTCAAATTATGTTCTTACAGCCTTGAATACTTGTTTTTAACAGACAATTTTTAGCTATAGAAGAGTGATTTTGTCTTAATTACATTAATTACTGATTGTTGCATGTTGAAACCAACAACTAACTGACGATTTGTAAATGCTATTTATATTGTCTTATGATGAATAAATATTATTGATTCTTGATTCTTTTAATCTGACGCTTATAAGCTATTTAGTTATACATCTTATACGCCGTATCTTACACAAACCCATGGTTTTATTTTCCCCCCGTAAACAAAGACACACTGTGTTAACCGTTTAATGCTTTTAAATATATAACTTTAACATATTTGAGGTACATGCTACATAGTAGGCCTACATGGTAAATTTAACGTAATTTTTTTGCAGCCCTTGCTGTGATCTAATCGTATTAGTCGGTTGGTTACTTAGCCAAAAAGCAAATGCATTGATGTCGAATGGTGGTTATCATGAATAAATAAATAAACAAACGCTCATTTGTTATAATTGTACCTGTGTACGTCTAGCTTAAATTACAAACCTTTTGACTAAAAATTCCCAAAAAATATTTATGAGGTGTTTGATTTTCATTCCGATCGACCGCATTCTATTGTCATTATTGAACTTTTACTAAAATTGGGTTAAATTATCGGAACATTTTTTATAAATGCACTTAAAACTTAACCTCTTTTGAAACGCATTACTCTCTCGGTGAAATATATTTAATATAATTTCAACCTTTTTCATTACATTGAACTAAACAGCACTTTTCGTCTTAGGCCGCAAATATGGTGTTTTTGCCGTCTTGTGATGGCATATGGTATAAAACCTGTTTATTTTATGTTGCGCTAACATTCTAAACAAATAAAGACAACTCATAAAAAAAATTAAAAACATTGCTTGAAGGCGACATTTTAAAAGGAATATTTTGACATATTTCTTAGTTTTATATCATTTGCTTGATTAAAAGAGGACGAAATAAAACAATTGAATGAAATAGATAGGCTAGTGAATATTCAGATAGTAGCAAAATTATAAATAAAAAAATGACAATCTCTTGCAGTATGGTGCACGAAAGTTTTTTTCTGTGCTTAAGCGTATTTCCGAGTTTGGCCATAGAAAATTAACTTTCGGTGGTGCAATAAAATCTACTATTTTCACACGCCTGTGTTACTTTAATTGTTACTTCGATTCTCTCTATTATTCAAATTTTATAACGAATTTTATGAGTATCGACACAAAATGAAATCTCTAGAAGAGCCCCCTGACCATTACTCTGCCGATCTTTTCAGGTCAGCTTCAATGTTATCACTTATAGTTAATGGACTTACCCTAACACTATTAATCTTGGTTATTGGCGTTTCTCTGCTACTTGTAAGATTAACCCACCATGTCCTACAACCACTTAGGTGATCAATATCTAGTGAATGAATAAACAAATGCAACTTAAGAGCCAATATCCAGTTCAAGACGCAAACAATGGCAAACATTTTTTATCGCTAGGTATTTCGTGTTCGTCAGTTTCGTTTCAATGTGAAAGTAAGTACTGGACCATAGTTAATATAAACAACTTAAAATATTAAATTAATGAAATATAATAAAATTACATGTCGTAGTCTTTGAGTACATAGTATTAAAAATTAAAGAGGACAGAAAATATTGACAATCCGTACATTTAAATACGATGAATTAGATAAATATAAATATAAAATACGAAAAATAATACATAATCTTTATCAACAAAAACCATATGATTTTTTCATTAAAAAAAGTTTACTCCTAGGATTTTAATCGCATATTTGTGAATTCTCTTAGTTTATTTAATTTATAAATATAAAATGTATAAATAAATTATGCCTGCCTATACAAAATAAAATTTCCAGGTTTAGAGCTTGGTTAAAATTCTGTAACAAATTAAATAAATTTATGTTAAGTTTGGCTTTTGGTGAAAAATAATTTGTAATTTACTAAAAATTTATGTTTTTGAAAGGAAGAGTTTAATTGTCTGATTCATTTCAAGGAATGTTTATCAGCGGTCAATAAGCTGTTTTAAACTGATTAAGGACAACCGGGGGTAGTTTAATTTTCATCCCTCCAAAACTTTGTGGGTCATCCACATTATTCGCATAAACCTAACAAATTTGCATTTAAAATATCACAAGAACTTATCTCTTCAAGCACATTTTTATTTTACTGTTCCTTTTTGTCTACTATTTACATTTTAACAGTTACATATCACAAACATCGCCATAAATGTATTTATTAGTAAAATATTAACAAAACCCAATGCTATTCCATATTTATTCCATATTTACTTCATGAATTTTAAACACCTAATATTGATTCATTTGTAAAGTGTAATAATCGATCATCAATTATGTGGATACAACAAAAAATTAAATGCAATCAACACATATCTTTGCGTGACGTAATTTTAAATTTACAAAGAATTTGAAAAAAAGTATTGTTAAACTTCAGTAAACATTTTATATACATTAAAATGAGATACTGGTGAAACTGTATCCGGCTTTAGACGACCAATAAAAAGCCCAGATATAACAAGGTTGCGTCTGAAATGATTTCTTCTGACCCCAAGGCAATCTCCGATACTTGGATGAATCAGGGAAACTAAATTGTCATTGAAGTGAAAGTGTCGATAAGAATGTATATTGTACACCTTACATATTTACTAAGACACTAGTTTTTTTTCATTAGTTTCAATTATATATTTGACGAATGATAAAATACAAATTTTGATGAAAAAAGTTTAAAAAATTGATTTTGTAACGTTGTTTTATAATTGTATTATTATATTTTAATTTATGGGTGTTATTGTTTAGACCACAATTAATTGTCTGCTATTAATGAAAATACGAAATGGAAGTATTCAAAAATATATCAAATCTAATACTCTGTTTTCACATGCAATTGACAACTTTTTTAACGTAATTTCATAGTCAAACAGAAATGAAGTTAATTACATTTGGAATAAAATAACAATAATGAAATCATCCAATTCATATAGCACGAGCATAATAATATTCTGTGTTTGTGGTAAGCCGAACATTTGGTGATACATTGGGGAATCGATAGCACTAGGTAAAATATTCGTATTTGTACCCAATTCAATCTGGAACATTCAAACAACCACACTCAACTCACGCACACAAACACACTCCTCTCTCTCACACACACACACACACACACACACACACACACACACACACACACACACACACACACACACACACACACACACACACACACACACACACACACACACACACACACACACACTTCTCTCTCTCTCTCACACACAAACACACATAGATGCTTATTACAGGACCAATACCAACCACATTGACGGTGTGTGTCGAACCACCAATGATGAAGTTTGTGATTGGTTTCATGTGTTTTCAGTCACCTTGGTTGAATTATAAGATTTCAAAAACAGTTAAAAATACAAATTAATCATAATTTTTAAATTATGTTGTACTTTGATAACTATACAATGTCATTTTTTATACCCAAAACTGTTTAAAGTGCTATTTTATAAGTAATTCTACGCATTAAATATGGACATCACAGACACAATGGTGGATGCTTGCCATAGGCTTGGGAAGGGCAATGGACCTAACAATAAACCACCGGGAATTGTCGTAAAATTCGTGCGTAGATTTGATAAGGAGGAAATACTTCGTAAAAGACGCGTGAAGAGTAACTTCTCAACGCGGCACCTCAACCTTCCCGTGGATCAGCCCGTGTACATCAACGAGGCGCTATCACCTGCGAGGCGGAAGCTGTTCGCTGCGGCGCGGCAGGTGAAGAAGGATAAAAACTTGAAATATCTGTGGGTGAGGGGAGGCAAGATCTTCCTTCGAAAAGAGGACCAAGCGGCTGTAGTACATGTTACATGTCGATCTGACCTAGACAACCTGTAAGTCAATCTTTTGTGTTTCACGAGTCATGTTTCATGTTTTTTGTTTTATTTAAAAATGAATTTAATGTTAAATTGAACTTTCTTTGTAAATTTAAAATATGTTTCTTTGTTGTATTATTTACGATTGTTATAGTTTTGTGTGATTTTCTTTATTATTACTTTTTTTAAGTTATGGAAATAATTAGTATTATTCATCAGAATATCAGAAGTTTAAGAAAAAATTTTGATTTATTTCTTTCTGAGTTAAGTCTTAATAACTTGATACCAGATATAATAATACTATCTGAAATATGGATTTATTCTAGTGAAATTGATTACTATCAGATTCAGGGTTACAATATGTATTTTAAATGTAACGATAATTATAGATCAGGTGGAATAGTTGTTTATGCAAATAAGTTATTGTTAAATGTAATGTGTATAGAATTGGATTGTAAATCAGCTGATGTAGTGTTTATATCATTTCAGATTATGGAGCATAAATTTTATTTACTCGCAATTTATAGGCTAATTTTTCAGGCAATAGACAATTTTGTAAACGAATTTAATCAAATATTTACAATGAAAAATAGCGTGTTTAAAAATATTAGGAATCTAATTTGGATAGGAGATTTAAATATTTCGATTAATCAAAGTAAAGACGGTAGTGTATCAAATGTAGATAATTATATTTCTTTGATGGCTGCAAATGACTTAGAAAGTTTGATAAATGAACCTACCAGAATAACTTATCAGTCTGAAAATTGTATTGATCATTGTTATGTAAGAATATCAAATAAGGACAAGATAACGGTGGATGCCTCGGTGATTCATGCCGGGCATACCGACCATTCTATGTGCCGAGTGACCGTGCAGGTGGACGGCGGGGAGCGGGGGGGATGCGGCTCGTCTGCCTCCCCTCCTCCCACTGTCCGGTACCGCACCGACTACACTCTATTCAAACAACTATTAAAGAAAGAGAGTTGGGGTGATGTATACAATCAAACAGATGCCTCAGTAGCTTTCGATGTCTTTTTAGATATTTTTCAAAATTACGAAAGTCAATGTAGAACAGTAGTAAATAACAATAATTTTAAAAGAATAAAACCGTGGATGAATGAGTCTGTTTACAGTAAAATCAAAAAAAGAAATAAAATTTTCAGCCTTGTTAAAAATCATCCAAACAATGATAACTTGAAAAACTACTATAAACGTTTTAGAAACAACTTGCAAACAAAAATAAAATTCTTAAAAGAAAATTTCTACAAACAAAAATTTGAAAAATGTCATGGCAATTCACAAGCTACATGGAAGGTTCTGAATGAATTAACAGGTCAAGCCAAATCTAGTAATGTAAAAATTGAATTGCAAATTGATAACATAACAGTCGATGACCCACAAATTGTTTCGAATGAATTTAATAGTTATTTTGTAACGGTTGTTGAAAAACTTGAACTAAATAATTCGTTACCTGAGAATTTTTCGCTATTGGATTATAAAGATTATTTTCCGTTAAAAAATGAAGTTAATTCAATTTTCCTTGATGAAGTTCGATTGGAAGAACTTTCAGTAGCAATAAATAGTTTAAAAAATAATACAAGCCCAGGAATTGATGGAGTGAGTTCTAAAACAGTAAAAGAAGTTTCCGAAAATATTCAACATGTCCTGCTGTATTTAATTAATTATAGTTTCCAAAGCGGGGTTTTTCCAAAAAAACTAAAGAATGCTGTAATAATACCAATTTATAAGAGTGGTTCTAAATTACATTGTAATAATTATAGACCTATCTCTTTGTTATCTAGCTTTGCTAAAATATATGAGAAGATAATGAAGCAAAAATTAATTAAGTATCTTAATTATGTTAATTTTTTTAGTAGTAATCAATTTGGATTCAGAGTCAATCTCAGCACTGAACATGCTTTATTAAATTTCTTACAAAATGTTAATGATGGCTTAAATGAAGGAAAGAGTGTAAGCGGTTTATTTCTGGATATAAAAAAAGCCTTCGACACAGTTGATCATGGTATTTTATTGAATAAATTATATCGATATGGGATAAGAGGTGTTGCTCATAACTGGTTTAAAAGCTACTTGTTGGAGCGACAACAATGTGTTAAAATTAATTCAATTCACAGTGAAAGGGGGTAATTAAAAGTGGTGTTCCCCAAGGCTCAGTTCTTGGAGCAATTTTATTCATCATTTACATTAATGATTTATGTAATGGTAGGTTTAATGGAAAATTAACATCTTTTGCTGATGACACTGCTCTGTGTTACATAGAAAATAATTGGCAACAAGTAAAATCGGCAATAAACTGCGACCTAAAAGCACTCCAGTGGTGGTTTACGGTAAACCATATGCTACTTAGTCCTGAGAAAACAAAATATATAAATTTCAGTCTTAGAAAAAATGTAATTTTTGATCAAGAAATTTTATATCATTCTGCTGATTGCATTAACCAACAAAATTTATGTACTAAGAAGTGTGCAACTGTGGGACAAACCAGCAATATAAAGTATCTTGGGTTACACTTAGATAGTGAAATTAGCTGGAAAGTACACATAACTAAATTAAAATATAAAATAAACAATATTTTGAGGTATTTTTATTTTCTAAAGGATTTAACGATAGAACCTGTGTTAAGGACTTTGTACTTTTCTCTGGTGCAAAGTCGAATTGAATATGGAATAATATTTTGGGGTAATGCTTATGATGTTCATTTAAATTCAATTTATATCCAACAAAAGCATTTGTTACGTCTAATTTCTTTCAAAGGAAAATTTGAACCATCTCGTCCTCTTTTTAATCTAAAAAAAATACTACCACTAAAATTTCTATATGTCTTGAAAGTGTTAAAAATGTTTTACAGTAGAAGTGGCAATAGGGCTCCTAATGAAAATATATACAGAAATAAACTAAGAAATGCTCAACATTTTCTGCTTCCGAGACCAAATAACACGTTTTTTACCAAGACTTATAGCTTCTTAGCTCCAAAAATATTTAATATATTGCCTAATAAAATAAAGAGTTCAAAAACCAAACCTTTTTTTATAAATAGTTTAAAAAAGTGGCTGTTTAGTTTAGATGAGATTGATTCTTTGTTCTTGATATTGAAATAGATTTAGTTCAAATTGTTCCATTCTATACTATACCATAGTATAGGCCTAGTTCTAATCACATTAGATGACAATTAATAACATTTGGCACATTTAATTATTTATTTTACCAGGGACCTAATTGTTATGATTTTTAAGAGTGGATTTTTATCTGATCGCTGAATTTAGATTTTGGTTATATCAAACTGAAGGAACCTCTGAACAGGCTTTGCCTTAGAGGCCCTAGATTTTCTCCTAATAGAAAAATTTTATTCAAAATTTCAAACAGTTTATCTATCCATTGAACGTAGATGCTGAAATATTTTCCGTTCAGATTAGTTTCTTGGAATTTACTTTTTATATTTATGTATTTATAGTTGTTGTGACAGTATTAAATTTAATGTAGTATAGTTAAGTTGTTGTTATTTTATTACTGAATAATTTTTAGTAGATAAGAGAAGATGTACAAATCTGAATCATGTATTTTTTTGTAGATAACTGATAACTTGGAAACTGGAGAAAATAAATATTTCTTATTTCTATTTCTTATTTCTTATTTATTTGATATGAAGGTTTCAAGTTAAAAAATATGTTATTATATTTGCGTGAATAATTTTAAGTATAAGAAGGAAAGCAAATGTTCATTAAAAACAAAAAGAAACAAGTGTACTTAAATAATATTTAAGTTGGACTTTTTTTGTAATTTTTATTCATAAATTACAAAAAATACAAAAAAACAGCGTATTAATTTAAATTTCAGTCACAGCAAAAAGGGAAAATGTATAACGGTGAATTTAATGATATATTTGTATTTAAACGTATGCCATAATGACATTAAATACTCATATGTTATTTCCAAAATAATCATTAAGAAATATTTCAAGTTTACCTTCATGAGCAAGTAATAGCCAATGATGGCGTAGCAGATTCCAATAAAGGATAAAATGAATATGAATATTTAGTCACACTAAACATTACCTTTGGCACTCTCCATTGCGCCCCAAAATACTGTATGTTTTATGGGATTCCGGTATTTTACATTTATGCTAAACATATTTTTACTAATGTAGCTAATGAATTGCTTATTTTTAAGAATCTTATTACACATAAATTATTTGAAATGATGGGCTTCGTTTATACAGAGTGTTTATTTTAAAACGCTACCCACAGTTTGAAATGAAACTGTCCTAACAAAACGCATATTTAAGATACATTATATTGTTGTTAGTAGTGTGTTTTGGTTACTTCTGCGCCGGAAGTCGTGCCATCTGCCCGAGCAGCTGCTCGAGCAGATGGCGTTAGATGCTGGGGTGCAGATGGCGAGAGCATATGCCCTGAATTTGAAGTAGAATTGGGCATGAATTAAGAGTTAGTTGAAAACTAAAATCCAACTGTGTTAACTAAACTCTAAAAGTTGAACAAAAATTAAGAGTAAGATCAAAACTGAAATTCAACAGTTATAACTGGGGGCCAGGAAAGTATGTCAAGGTCATCCAGAGTAAGTTTTAAAAAAGCCTATCCAACTACCACCAGAAATAGTTGAAAGTTGAACTAGTTGGTGATAGTGGGATAATTCATTTGTGCCATGGGAGAGGTGTTTATCGTTTGAAAGTTGGCGATCGAATGAGAAGCTCCGCCTAGGGAGAGGGCTTATAAAATGGCAACCTTCCCCTACCACTCTTTCCCCCACTCCTTTAGACAAATAACCGGTCGCCAACTCTATGTGGTGAAACTGAACTAAACATGGCGGCCGCCATGGACAATTCTAACCTCAAATCCTAGCTCAGCTGAAAAGCATAGAGGATAATGAAGTAGGAATTGTGGTGAGTGCACTTATATAAGGAATGGTGGGAGTAAAATAGGAAAACCTGTTGAACACAGTCGATAGGAGTAATAAGTTCAAAGTTGTGGAAGCATAACATAGAACGTAAAATGTCGTGAATAACACTATCGTCAACGTTAACCTGTGAAGTTGTAGAAGAATATAATGGGTTAAAACTGTACTTCTTCCTAACTCTATTTAAATTAGTTCTACACTTTGAAATTGAAGGTTTAGAAGTACTTCGTAATATGTGTTGTGTTCGCAAAAGTTTTAACCTTAAACATTGTGCAACCATTATAACTAATGTGTTACATTCAGAAGTTAAAAGAAGACTGAGGTATAAAAATGAAGTGTAAAGGAAAATTGAAACAGAACACTATAGTAGTAATATTTGAGGTTAGAATTAACTAGACTTATTTAATGAAGTGGCTAGGAAGCCACATGCTGATGAATGGTAAATTGCATGTTAGAAGTAACGAAGTAGTCATAAAGTAAAACTAATGAGAGGTGATGACTGTGTGGATGCAAGGCAATGAATGTTCGTGGCGTGATAAACTATCTCCCTTTTATAGCGGCAGTAATAACCCAAGCCAAGTGCCGGCAGATGCCGAGGCAAATGACTGGTTGACCGACTTTCACCTGAGTAGTAGGGTGTGTTGGCCGTTGGTACTCCTTTGGGTCAATGACCTCCCCCCTCACCCCCCCCCCGAAAAAATGGAGCCCCCCCCCCCTTCCCCCACTCCTTCCCCCACTCCCTCAGGCCAATGACCGGTCACCCGGTCACCACCGGTCGCCGACTCTATGAACTAAACATGGCAGCTACCATAGATAATTCTAACCTCACTTGGATAATTCTAACCTCAAACCTTGGTTTTGAGTCGCTCCCCACTCTTCTGCTTAACTTTTACACTGCTGCGAACTGGACTGGATTGAACACTGTACTGGAGTGAAACAACTTCCCCTACTACTGGAGAATCCGAGGAGCGATAGGAGCCCGATCTTTGTGTTAGTCGCCAACAAATTTTCATAGCGAAAGGTTGTTGGCGATTCAGCAAGAGGTTTGAAACTAAACAAAACTAAAAGCTAGTTGAAAAACTGAATTGTAGGTTAGAATTAACTGAATCCCATATAACCATCTTGTAAACGTCATATGCCAATGTAAGCCACGTTATAGGTTAGAAGTAATTGAGCCTGGATAACGAACTAGCCATAACGTATAACTAATGAGAAGTGTTCAGCGCGAATGCGAGGTAACGAATGTTTGTGGCGCGATAAACTACCCACTTTTATAGAGGCAATAACTCCAGTCAGATGGCGGCAGATGGCGGCAGATGGTGAGCAAATGACTGGTTGACCGACTTTCACCTGAGTAGTAAGAGAAGTAAGGTTCCGTGTCCATCCCTACTCCTTCGGGTCAATGACCGACCGGAAAGGTCAATGACCCCCCCCCTCCCCCCCTCCCCCCCCGAAAAAATGGAACACCCCCCCCCTTCCCCCACTCCTTCCCCCACTCCTCCAGGTCAATGGCCGGTCACCACCGGTTGTTGACTTTATGTGGTGAAACCAGACTAAATATGGCAGCTGCCATGGATAATTCTAACCTCAAACCTGCTGCGCATGCAACGAGTTCTCCGGATAGGAATGAGTCTATGCTATGCGCATGCGCCTAGTCCTGTATTACTCACTTTAGCGCTACTGCACATGGATAATTCTAACCTCAAACCTTGGTTTTGTGTTGTTGCGCATGCGCCGCTTCCCACTCCTTTACCTTCCTTTTACACCGCTGTGAATTGGACTGGATTGAACACTGTACTGGAGTGAAACAACTTCCCCCACTCCTTGAAAACCCGAGGAGCGATAGGAGCTATATCTTTGCTTCAGTCGCCAACAAACTTTCATAGCGAAAGGTTGTTGGCGACTCAGCAAGAGGTTTCAAATATATAGTAGGCCTATATATATTTGAACTTCTTATACTACGTTGCGTTTTTTAATGCAATGTGGTATGTGTGTGTGTGTGTGTTTAGTTGTAAGTTGTATTTAATTTAAGAAATAATTTTAAGAGGTGTTTAGCATTAAGGTGTATTAATTTTAAGAGGTGTTTAGCATTAAGGTGTATTAATTTTAAGAATAATGATGGTATTTGGTTGTGTTGAATTATTTGGTTTTTAATAATGATGTGTTGTTAGTTTTAAGTGTTGATATTAATAATTTATGTTGTTGTTTTGCCTTTCAGCTAGATGTTAGGGGGTAGATTAACTGTAAATTCAGAAGTTCAGTTGAACTTCACTTAGAAGGGGTGGGACATCCGCAAATTGCGGACTAGGTTTTTTGCATTTTGTTTAGGAATATGATGGGTGGGATTAGTTTGGGTGGGTGTTAGAGTTGCGTTTCTGCATTAGCTGTTCCAGTTTCCCTGAAATTAATGGTTACGCTTTGATGCGGACGGGACGTTACGCTTTGATGCGGACGGACCAGGGCCTCCCTGCTGTTCCAGTTTCCCTGAAATTAATGGTTACGCTTTGATGCGGACGGGACGTTACGCTTTGATGCGGACGGCCCAGGGACCTCCCTTGCAGAACGTAACTAGTGGGTTGGGAGTGGGAACCGCTAGGCAAACAGGGTGGTGGGAACAGTATTACTGTTCCCATCACCTTGGATCATTATAAATCTTGAATGACCTTGACCCACTTTCGGAAGGGTCAATGACCCCCCCCTCCCCCCCCCTCCCACCCCTTCCCCCCGAAAAAATGGAGTCGATTCCTCCCCCCCTTCCCCGACTCCTACCCCCACTCCTTCCCCACTACGGGTGAACGACCGGTCATGACCTGAAAAATTAAAATGGCTATAACTTGATAACGGATTGACGGATTTGGACAAGCGATACATCATTGAAAAGGTCTATGTAAGACAAACATTTTGGTAAAAGAAGAATTTGGTTATCTTATTTTAGTCAAAAGTTATGCGAATTATTTTAAATAAATACCTTCTCTTTCCCCTTTTCCCCCACCTCCCAGGTCAATAATCAGTCTCGGCCAGCTGCTACCCCTCTCATTTGCATATTGTTATAAAAGACGCACCGACTGCGGCTAACATTTCATTCTGATTCCAGACGTTACGCTGCGAACTTGGAGCCACAACCATGTTATCTCTGCCAACTACAACTTCTACTTTAACTTCTACTTCGACTTCTATTTCTACTACGGCTGTTCCTGCACCTAAGAAAACTCTTCGCCTCAAAAACCTTCCTGATTGCTACAAGAATCGACTTGCATCTCAACCTTCAACTTCTGGAGCTATTCTTCCGCCAACCAACACTTCTAGACTTCGTAGTATTTTTTCACCGCCTTCGCCTTCAAAGGACTCCGCACCACCATCAACTACTATGCCGCCACCGCAGAAGCCAGTTCACCACCATCCTAATACCCCTTCCGTTGAAACCATTGTTCATCGTCTTAGCACACCCATTATCCCACTATCACCATTGCCTCCTACTCCACCACTTAGTACACCTGAAGATCATACCTATCACAAAACTGAATCCTCTCAACCTGCTATTAAATCATCTCCTAAATCAGCTCCTAAACCAGCTTCTAAACCAGCTCCTAAACTTACTCCTAAACCTACTCCTAAACCCGCTCCTTCAGAGCAATTTCAATTATTACAAGAACAGCGTCGTAGGGCATTTAGCCGTCCCACTACTTGCCCTGAAATGCTTACTAGGGGAATTAAGAAAGGATCACCTTGTGGGAGGAAATGTGTAAAAAACGAAAGTTTTTGCCGTGTACATGTCGTAAAACACATTTCTGAACTACAAGTGACAGAAACCCCCACTGTTGAATACCAATCCAAAATTATTGGTGTGAAAGGAAATAGGCTTAAGAGAGGTTGTGTCTATTTTTTTGAAAGTGTTATTGACAACGAACACATTTTGGCAACTTGTAACGGCGTAAGATATAATATTAAAGTGATTGAATCCTTGCGCAAAGAGAAATCCGTTTATGAGTTAGACTCTAAAGACTATCTCCTCAGACACAAACTGGATGGTATTACAAGGTGGGGGCGTAGCAAGTAAATTCACATAGCTTTTTCCAAATTATTGCTTAAAAAAATACTGGGGGAGAAACACAACGCGTTATAGCGTTGTGTTTCTCCCCCATTATTTTTTAACACTCTAAGTCTCGTGACCTACTAACCTACTTCCATCCAAGTAGTAAGAAAAGTACTTCCCCCACTCCTTTGGGTCGATGACTGGTGATGGTCAGCACCTACCCCTCATTTGCATACTATTATAAAAGCGGAGCGAGCGTTGGTCACCCCTTCATTTTTCTTCTACACGCCGCTCTTGTCGTTTCGTCTCTGCTGTTTACAATATTTCTTGCTTCAAAATGCCTCCTCATCTGAATGAAAATTTTAACTTTTCTGAAATTTCTGATGTTTTTGAACAATCTGAAGACACTTTAAGTAACGACAGTGAAAGTGAAGATGATGAGGACGATGATGATTATACTGTTGAACTTAGTGAAGAACGTAAAGTCATAGCAATTGATCCACAATTTCCATTTGATACAATAGAAAAGTTTATGGCTGAAGCTAATAAATGGTTGGACTCAGGATGTTATGTACGAATTGACTCTTTTATATTGTATGGTGATAGTCATTCTTTCCTTGTCACACCAAATGACAGAGACCGCATGTTGCAGTGGGCACAATCTATGATGGAGTGCTACGAACAAGGTGTGGACACTGGCGGCTATTTTCTTGCACAACTAGTGTAATAACAAATTACCCTTCCCCCACGTAGTGAAGAAGGAAAAGAAATATTAGGAATCTAATTATAATACTTCCTTCCACATATAAAGAAGAGGGGGAAAGGAGTGGGGATTATAAAGTGGTGGGGGAATGTGTATAAATGCAGGTTGTTTCAAGAGACTTTTATTATTATTGTGGCTTTAGCAGAAACAACATGGAGTTTAAATCTTCAGCAAAAATAAGGAATAATATAATAAAGAAAGAAATTCGCAAGAAAGAAAAGATTGAACTTATAAAATTACAACTTATAATACCTTCCATTGAAATTGGATGTAGCAAACTAAAGACTTTGGTGAAAACTAACGAATATTTGTTACAATTGCTAAAAACAATCGAAGAGTTGAAGAGAAAGAATGGACATTCTACATAGTAAAATTTGAACATTTTAATATAAATAAGTAAACTGAAAAAAGTAGATGTAGAATAGAGAGCGAGGAATAGATCACTTTGTGGTAATGGACTAACATGCCACTTAGTGCTCTATTCCTCGTTCTCGCGTTAAATTGGATTACCTTGACCTATTTGTTTGACTGTTAGAATTTGGTTAACACTGTTGAATTTCAGTTTTGAACTAATGTTTATTTTTATTCAACTGTTAGAGTTTTTTAACACTGTCGAATTTTAGTTTTGAACTAACTTTTAATTTATGCGAATTTTCAGTTCAACTCTAGTTAATTTATGCGCAAATTTAGTTCAACCAAGTGCCTGTGCTCTAGCCATTTCCACTCCAACATTTGTTCTTTTAACATCTGTCCCATAACATCTGTCCTAACAGATGTTAAAAGAAAGTTTGTTAAAGTTTGAATATAAAGAAGTATATACTAAAACTCCAATGGGAATAAAGAACACGAATGAACAATTAGTTTGTAGAAGGTTAATATTTTGTTGAAAATGTTTGATTTCCTAGGATAGTGAAGAGGATGAAATAGTGGTGGGGGAACCATTATAATAGGAGGAACGTGAGAGCCCACTTCATTTCTTGGTGAAATTTCGAAGAGTAAACATCTCAACATGTATCGTTGCGATAAATGTTCGGAATCGTTTCACGATGAAATTCTATTAGACTGTCATAAAGAACTAATTCACAACAACCCAGAAGAAAAACAAGAACAACAAGAACAACAAGAAGAACAAGAACAACAAGAAGAACAAGAAGAACAATATGAAATAACAGCAACATCTTCAACTACTTTACCAAATCTACAAGTATTTGCATTACCTGGTAAAGTAGTAATGCATCATAAGATTCAAAATGAAAACTTGAAGCTAGAAGAATTTATTAGAGAAGCAAAACCAATTGTAAGTAAAACTTTAAAAGAAGAATTAAAAAGATTGAACTTTCTTAAATTTGGTTTACTACTAGAAGCTATGTTTATAAATGTACAAGAAGAATTATCACCAAGAGGATTCATAACAAAAAACCGAACCATTATGGAAAGTTCAAACATTGATTCAATAGTAGAGAACTGTATAGAAGAAATATTAACAAAAATTCAGGAACACGAAGGAAGAGGATCCGGATGGAGTCTTACAAGTATTGAAGTATTAGATATAAGAGTTCACAAACATGGATATGGACTAATGGGATCAAGTTACATTCCTCTGCCAAAAAGAATTGAAGATACAAAATCTTGTATTAATGTTAAAAATGAAGACAATGAATGTTTTCGTTATGCAATGACAACTAAATTTGTACCACATCATGTGAATAGACCTGACCAAGAATATGAAAATCAAAGATTTAGATACAATTTTCAAGGAATCACTTATCCTGTATCACTGAAAGATATATCAAAATTTGAGAAGAAAAATCCCGGTACGTCTATCAATGTTTTTGCATTAGATAGTTCAAACAAAGTGTATCCTTTACGTATTGCAAAAGAAGAGCTACCAGATCATACGGATTTACTACTACTAACGCGAGGAGATGTGTCTCACTATGTGTACATAAAGCAATTTGATCGTCTTGTTAACAAGCAACTTTCAAAAAATAGAAACAAAAAGATAATTTGCAAGAGATGTTTTAATTTTCAACGAGAAGGAAGAGAAGGAAGAGAATGGTTACAAGAGCACAAAAGACTATGTAACAATAATTATGAAGCAAAGATTAATTTACCTGCGGAAAACAGAGCATTCGTTAAATTTGAAAAGGTTCATCATCAATACCGTATCCCTATAGTTGTATATGCGGACTTTGAATCAACACTAATTCCTATAGAAGATGAAAATTGTGAAGCTAGAAAAAGTGTCAAATATCAAATGCACAAACCAAATAGTTTTTGTTTAATGGTTAAATCAACATTATCAGAAGAACATTTAAACAGATATGGATTAACTTCAGAACCTCTAGTATATCGTGGTAAAAATGTAGAAAAAATATTTCTTGATCACTTATATTCAATAGCTGGAAATGCACAAAGATTATATACAAATATTGTACCAATGAAACCGATGGAGGAAGAAGAAGAAATTCAACATGAAAATGCAACTCTATGTTTCTTATGCAAAAATGATTTTACTATTGAGAATTATAAAGTTAAAGATCACGATCACCTCACAGGTTATTACAGGGGTGCTGCTTGTAATAAATGCAACTTGAGCTATCGTTTACCACTATTTATTCCTGTGGTTCTGCATAACCTCAGTGGGTACGATGCTCATTTTATAATACCTGAACTAGGAAGAGACGATGGTAAAATCGATGTGTTAGCTGAAACTTCAGAGAAGTTTATAAGTTTTTCCAAAGAAGTTGGAAACATAAAACTAAGATTCTTGGACTCCTACAGATTTATGCCGTCGAGTTTGTCCAAACTTTCAGAAAATTTAAGGAAACAAGATTTCATCGAAACAAAGAAGATTGTAAATAACGACAAACTGGATTTGGTACTTCAGAAAGGTGTGTTTCCATATGATTACATAGACAGTTTAGAAAGATTTAATGAAACATCACTTCCGGCTAAAGAAGAATTCAAAAGTAAACTTTATGACATGGACATATCTCAAGAGGACTATGATCATGCATGTAAAGTATGGAACGATTTAGGATTTAGAACATTGGGAGAATATTCAGATTTTTATGTTAAATTGGATGTAACTTTACTATGTGATATAATGGAAGAATTTAGAAATACATGTTTTGCGGCATATGGATTGGACCCTCTTCATTCGTACACTTCACCTGGATTAGCATGGCAAGCTATGTTGAAAGAAACAAATTGTAAAATACAACTTCTTACTGATATAGATATGGTTATGATGTTAGAGTCAGGAGTTCGAGGGGGATTGACGCAAAGCGTTACACGACATTTCAAGGCGAACAACAAGTATCTGGCCGATTATGATGTATCAAAACCAACAACATTCCTGGGTTATTTTGATGCAAATAACTTATACGGATGGGCAATGTCGAATCCCCTTCCATATGATAATTTTAAATGGATAGATCCAGAATCGATTGGAAACATAATGGATATACCGAAGCATGGTGAAACTGGTTACATTTTTGATGTTAATTTTGAATATCCTGAACATCTTCATGATCAACATTATGATTTACCACTTCTTCCGAAGACTGAAATTTCCCCTACTGGAAGATGGCCAAAATTAATGATGACTTTAACCGACAAGTCTCGATATGTTGGACACTACTGGATGATACAACAAGCTTTAGACTTAGGATTGAGAATTACAAAAATTAATCGAGTACTACAATTTTCTCAATCTTGTTGGTTAAAACCTTACATCGACAACAACACAAGAAGAAGAGCCACCGCTACATCAAGTTTTCAAAAAGATTTTTTCAAATTAATGAATAACGCAATATTTGGCAAGACTTTGGAAAACAAAAGGAAACATAAGGATATCAAATTGGTAACTGATCCAGTAAAATTACAGAAATTGGTGCAACAACCAAACTTTGGTTCATCTATAATTATTAATGAAAATCTAGTTGTTATTTCCATGAACAAGAAGTCAGTTACAATGGATCGTCCTTTGTATCTTGGAATGTCAATCTTGGATATTTCAAAAACACATATGTACGAGTTTCATTATAAGAAGATGGTTAACTATTATGGAAGAGAGAACATTGGTATTGCATATATGGACACGGATGCACTAATTTACTGGATTAAAACAAATGATATGTATGAAGATCTACGCACCTTTATATATAAAGATGATTTCGACTTTTCCGATTATCCTAAGGATCATCCAAATTACGACTATGACAGAAATAAGAAAGTATTGGGAAAATTTAAAGATGAAACAAATGGTGTGCCGATGATGGAAATTGTAGCATTAATGTCCAAACTGTATTCATTTCAACTGTACATAAACGAGAGGAACGAACATCAAGTCACGAAGAAGGCCAAAGGAATAAAAACTTCTTTCCTGAAGAAGAACGTACAGTTTGAACATTATAAAAGATGTTTGTTTGAAAATGTTGAAACAACTGCAACGTTCAACACTATTAGAAGTTATAATCATCAACTTTTTAGTGTCAAACAAACAAAGTGGGCATTAAGCTACAAAGATGACAAGCGCCATATTTTAGAAGATAAAATTAATACTTTACCATTCGGCCACTACTCTCTAAACCCTATCGACCAGTAAACCTATTCTTCGTCCTCTACCTTCTTCCTTTTTCCTTTCCGTAAAGAAGAGGGGACATGGCAAGCCCAATGCCATGTTCCCTCTTTTTTACACTAATATGAAATGGCCTTGACCTATATTCAAACTATATAAATGAGAATAAACTATTCTATGGATCAGTATTTTTACATGCAGTGTACAAGCAACATCTGAAGATGGAAAGTGTGAAGGACAAGATTGTAAATGAACTACATAAACCAGCAAGAAGAAGATTTCCAAGAAGAAGTACAATCATTAAAGGAATGAATGATCTTTATCAAGCTGATCTCATTGAAATGATACCGCACAGTAAATTAAATAAAGGATTTAAATATATTTTAACAATTATAGACTGTTTTACTAAAATAGCTGACGCTTTACCAATGAAGGATAAGACTGGTAAAAGTGTTACAAAAGCTATGGAAACCACAATACAAAGAAATAAATTTAAAATTAAACATCTACAGACCGATGATGGAAAAGAATATTTTAATAAAGACTTTGGAGCTTTGATGAAGAAATATCAAATAAATCATTATTCTACAAATTCTGAAGTTAAAGCTTCAATAATTGAAAGATTCAATAGAACATTAAAGGTGCGATGTATAAACAATTTTCAAAAAGAGGATCATACGTGTGGTATGACATATTACCACAACTTATAAAAGAGTATAACAACAAATATCATCGTACCATTGGAATGAAACCTATCCAGGTAAATAGTGCTAATGCCAAAATTGTATTACAACGCATTAAAAATAATACAACACCGAAATTGGAAAAATTGCAACCAAAGAAGTTCAAGGTCAACGATAAAGTTCGTATAAGCAAATACAAAGGTGTATTTAGTAAAAGATATCTACCAAATTGGACTAATGAAGTATTTACAATTTATAAAGTGCAACCAACTATACCTGAAACCTATTTATTAAAGGATAACAAGGGTGAATTACTTCAAGGTGGATTTTACGGACACGAATTGTTGAAATCAACAGTCGGTGATGTATATCTTGTCGAGAAGATTTTACAAAGGAAAAAGGATATGGTTAAAGTCCGGTGGTTAGGGTTTGATAAAAGTGAAGACTCTTGGATTCCTTCAAAAGACTTAGTATAGTTGTTTAATAGCTCATTGTGTGTTTAACCTTTATACAAGATGGAGATTGTACAACAAAAAGACCGATTTAATATCAATAACATTGATGAATTGACAGTTGACAATGATAAGTTAAATCATGGAAAACATGGTGAATTACTACCAAATACGATAAGATGTCTAATAACTGGTCCTTCAAATTGTGGAAAAACTAATGTTGTTTTTAACCTTATAACTAATCCTAAAGGATTGCGTTTTAATAATATATACATTTTTTCAAAATCATTGCAACAACCAAAATATCAATTATTGGATAAAGTACTTGCAAGTGTACCTGAAGTGAATTTTTACAAGTTTAATGCCAGTGAAACAATTATGCAACCAAATGAAGCAAAACCATTTTCTATTTTTATATTTGACGATGTTTCTTGTGAAAATCATGACACAATAAGGAATTATTTTGCTATGGGAAGACATCATAATATTGATAGCATTTATATTGGTCAAACATACAGTAAAATTCCAAAACAACTTATAAGAGACAATGCAAATATGTTGATCATCTTCAAGCAAGATGAAACAAATTTAAAGCATATATATAATGATCATGTAAATGCGGATATGCCATTTGAAAAATTTAAAGAGATGTGTGGCAAAGCATGGAATGAGAAATATAGCTTTCTCGTTATTATGAAGGAAGAAGATATTAAAAATGGTAGATATCGTATAGGGTTGGATAAATTTGTATTTATGCGTTGAACTACCGATGCTACATCTAGTTACACGTTGAACTTCACAGTGTAAACATGGTGAATCAAGAAAAACTATTGAAAGAAATAAAATCACTCAGTGATTCTATTAGGATGAAGAATCGTGCATTGAGGATGGGTTTAAGTGAAAGAGAAGAATTTCTAGAGACTACAATTAAACCTATTACGGAACCTTTTAAACAGATATCGGAAACTATTGGTAAACCTCGTTATGAAGGAGATGTTTTACTACCAGTTTCTAAACAAGAAGTACAAGCATTAAAAAAAGAAGAAGATGATGATTCATATACAAGTGCTAGTGAGCAAGAAGAAACAAAAGAAGAAGAACCAATTGTTGAAAAGGAAGAAGAACAGCCAATACCTGAAGCTGAACAATCTATTCCAAATTTAACTCAATTGAGTAGCGATATATTACAACATGGACCTCTTGGAAGAAAATATATAATGAAAATGCTACATGACATGAAATCAAACCCGAATTTGAGTAGATCACACGTATACGGAGCAAGAATTGATGGGAATGAATTGAAGATTGGCGATTCAAAGCTTGAAATAACACAAGACGATTACATCATTATTGGTGAGCATAGATATAAAGGAACAAAAGGATTATATGAATTAATTTTTAAAAACATACCACTAAGATATTCATCCAAAAATTTAAGTGTTTTTAAGGAGATTCTACAAAATACTAACGCTCATAAAAGAAACTACTTAAAGGATGGAATGATTAATCGTTCACGTGCAACAAAATATAACATCGTTATAAAAAAGTTGTTTCCTCCACGAAAATTGCCAACATCACGTACTGCACCAGCGGTAAGACAACCACTGAAAAGAAAATCTTTATCACTTATGGATTTATCACTTCTTGAACAACATGGTAAAAAGAGTAAAGGAGATACTTCAACATCTGGTAAAGGATTGATGAAAAATCTATACAATACAAATGTGATTTACTACAATGACATCAATAAATTGGTTGATAGAATGAGACTATTGCATGAAGCCATGGAAGCTGGTCATACAGGTTTAAATAATGAATGGGTAGCTCTGATTGATGAACTCAGGAATCGCGACATAATTGTATAATTGTCCGCGGATATATAAGAGTTGCAGGTGTATAATGTGTCAGTTCTAACATGAGCGTCGACAAGTTCGGACGCTACTCCGCGTTAGGAGTGCAAGTTGGAGAAAACAGAAAAAGAAGTGGATTACCGCAAACACCCGAAGGTGACTATAACATAAATAATAAACGTTTAAAGTTTGTTAAAGATCCAGAAGAAGATGGAGATGCAACAAATTTAAAGACAGTAAAGGAGGAAACATCTACAAGTTTAAAACTCGACAACAACCAACTGTATGATGCAAAATCTCACAGGGTTATTAACGTTGCAAAACCAGTCAACAATGGAGATGTTGTTAATAAAGGCTATTTTCTATCTGCGATGGAATATGCTTTACTGTTGGAAAAGACTAAAAGTGGAAAAAAGTACAATGCTTTAAATTATAAAATAACTAATGTGGCAGATCCAACCGAGGATACAGATACAATTAATAAGCGTTATTTGCACTCTGTAATACCAGAAGAGAAAAAAGATGGATTTTCCTTCTATAAATATACTATAAACGATATTGGATATCCTAAAGAAGAAAGTGATGGTGTTAATATAAAATACATTAAAGATAATTGTATTTTATATAATAGTGCTGTTATTGATTGTCATGGAAAAGTGTTGTCCAATCTGGAAGATGGTTCAACTCCATCTGATGCTGCTACCGTGAGACAAATGAATGAAAGCTTGAAAAAAGGAACATCCGCTTTTGTTAAACAGAATCAGGTGGTGTCAAAGAAAGGTGATGAGTTTATGCAAGGCAGTGAAAAGTTTACCTTACTACAACTAAAAAATGACAAGTGGGATGGAAAAAATAAAAGATTGTCAAATATAAGTTTAGGCACGGAAAAACATGATGCTGTTATTTTAACACAAGTACCACAACTATCAGCTACTGGTGTTAATTTTATATGTAAAGGTAGACGATTAACCCAAGTTAAATCTGGTAAAGATGATCAGGATTGTGTTGTTGTAAAACAAACTATAGTTTTAGATAAAATAAATAACGTATATGATGGAAAAAATAAAAGAATATCTAACATATCAGCAGGAATAGCTCCGAATGATGTTGCTACTATTAATCAAGTTATAGCAACCTCTAATAACGATCCATCTGCGTATACATGTAATGGTAAACGTATCACATATCTTGATAATCCTACACGTAACAAAGATGCTACTAATGTAGAGTATGTAATGAATCTTGTAGGTAATGTAGTTATTGATATGCATAATCATTTGATTAATGCATCGATGAAACACAATAAAATCGAAGATTCTCAGAGAAACCAATGGATTAAAGATGAAATCATTGATAGATACTAGTAAAACTTATGAATATTTAAGTATGGAATATACAAAAAAGGATTCATTATCATAAAGTATTTCATAGAGTGAAGACGTTGGTTACATAAAACAGCATAATGAAGACCGTATCGCTCAGTCGTCGTCAAGACAGCGGCAAGAGAGGACGTGGTTTAACATCAGCTGCATTATCCCTGCTCAGACGGATTCCAATTGGTGCTGTTGTGAATCGAGCGATAGACGCTTTACCATACGAATTACATCTGCCCGGAGGTTATCAATATTGTGGACCTGGAACTAAGTTGGCAAAACGTTTAGCAAGAGGAGATCCTGGAATTAATAAATTAGATCAAGCTTGCAAAGAACACGATATAGCATATTCAAAGTATAAAGATTCAACAAATAGATCAATAGCAGATAAAATTCTAGCAGAAAAAGCTTGGCAAAGAGTAAAATCAAGTGACGCAAGTATTGCAGAAAAAGCAGCGGCTTGGGCAGTAACTACAGCCATGAAGACGAAAGCAAAGTTAGGTGGTGGAAAACGTCGCAGAGGAAGACCTGCAAAGAGAGGCACACCCAAAAGAGGTGGAAACATTAAAAAAGGACGTCGTAGAACTCATAAAGCAAGTATAAAGAAGACTTCTGTTTGGCAAATGGTAAAAAACGGAGCAGGTTTATACCTAAGACCATACCGTGTGTACTAAATAAGAAGAATCAATTAATAATTCCAAATAAAGCCTTAACAAATCATCAGTTAAATGATTATGTAAAATGTTTGAAAATACCATTCTTTCGAGGAGTTTTTATGAAAGATGCATTACCAACTAAAATATGGAAAAATGAAACTGGAATAGTAAATTTGGATTCCACCTATGGTCCAGGTACTCATTGGGTATGCTATAAAAAGCTCGGACAAACCATTTACTACTTTGACAGTTTTGGCAATCTACCACCGCCAAAAGAACTTCAACATTATTTTCGAAACTCAAAAAACATTTTTTACAATTACAAAAGAGAACAACCTAACAAT
Source organism: Neoaliturus tenellus (assembly GCA_030545055.2). Lineage (NCBI taxonomy): Eukaryota > Metazoa > Arthropoda > Insecta > Hemiptera > Cicadellidae > Neoaliturus > Neoaliturus tenellus. The sequence continues at coordinate 94,570,833 of CM061536.1, forward strand.
ACTGAAATATGTGGGCATTTATGTTTGGAGTTTCTAGCGAAAAGTGTCAGTCAGCTTTAAGATGTCATCGTATACAGTGTCATTGAGTGGAAATTCATCCACATTAAAAAGTACGCTGTTCCCAGCATTGCGTCTATCCAAGGAACGATTATGGGAAGCGGCATTACTTGATTTGACTACCTACAACTCAATTCCCAATGTTACGGAAGGGAAGAACAATTTACTACATTATTATGAAACTAAGGATGCTGCAGGAAAATACTCAGAATTGAAAATAATTACATTTCCTACTGGAGCTTATGAAATTGATGATATAAACCAATTATTACAGAAACAACTCGGAGAAGACAATATCACCGTTAAAGGAAACAATAATACTTTAAAAGCAGAAATAACTTCAAAATATTATATTGATGTCAGCTTGGAACAGTCGATTGGCAGTTTACTTGGATTTACAGATACAAAAAAGAAAATCTTAACTCCTGGAACTACTCATTCAGGTGATTCAACTGTAACAATATTGAAAGTAAATAGTATTGATGTCACGTGCAACATTATACACGGATCGTATAGAGATGGAGTTAATCAACATATTTTACATACATTTTATCCAACAGTGGCTCCCGGTTTTAAAATTGTTGAGAAGCCACAAAACTTGATATACCTACCGTTAAACACCAGTTTCATTTCAGACATCGTACTGAACATATTGGATCAAGACGGTCATAGTGTTGACTTTAGAGGAGAAACAATTACTATACGGATACACATCAGAGCAGCAACATAAAAGTCAACATGGGATTATCATTTAAACCGCAACGGAAGAGTCGGGAGCTCAGTAGCTCCTCGACATTGGAAGAGTTAACATCGGAAAACATTCGTTTTCTACAGAAGATTGGATTGAAACTTAACAGCGATGGATATCCTGGATATATCTCAAGGACCAACGTTCGACGAAACACTATGGGAGAAGGAATATCACACGCACAACCCTTACACTTCATCAAAATTAAACAATAACGATGAAATAAGGATCACCATTCAACAACAAGATATTTACACTTTACCGTGTGAAAGTTACTTGTACATTGAAGGACGGGTATTAAAATTGGATGGAAAAACTGCTTCAACAGTTCCTTTTATAAATAACCCGATGGCATATCTTTTTGATGAAATAAGATATGAAATATCAGGGGTGACGGTTGATTCAACAAAAAAGGTTGGTTTAACAACGACATTGAAAGGATTAACATCATTAACACCGCATGAGAAGAATTCAATAGTCACTGCCGGATGGGTTGCCCCCGATAAAGACACTATAACACCAGCTTCCAACGGTCACTTTGATTTTCATGTACCTTTACGATTGCTTTTGGGATTCGCTGAAGATTACAAACGGGTAATAATAAATGTCAAACAAGAATTAGTATTACTCAGATCTTCAACTAATAAGGACTTGATACTTGCAGACCCTGCAACTACGGAAGATAAACTGGAATGGCAACTACAGTTGGATAAAGTTGTTTGGAGAGTACCTCATGTAAGATTGGCTGATGAACATAGAATCCTATTATTGAGAAAGTTGAAATCTGACCGTGATATTGTGATGCCATTCCGAAGTTGGGAATTTCATGAATACCCTACACTACCTCAGACAGAACGACAAACATGGACCGTCAAGACATCAACTTACTTGGAACGAGCAAGGTACATAATACTCGGTTTTCAAACTAAGCGAAAAGATGTTATCACTGCAAATGCTGGTCAATTTGATCACTGTAAAATAAAGAATTGTAAAGTTTTCCTAAACTCTCAATTCTTTCCCTATGACAATTTGAATGTCATGTTCAGCAAAAAACGTTTTTCCATTTTATACGATATGTATGCAAGATTTCAATCATCATATTATGGAAAGACTAATACACCACTATTATCACCTGACCAGTATTATTCCAAGGCTCCAATAATTGTAATCGATTGTTCAAAACAAAATGAATCGGTAAAATCATCAAGTGTGGATATAAAAATTGAAATGGAATTTGAAGAACCAGTATCGGATGGAACTTCGGCATACTGTCTAATTCTACATGATAAAATAGTTACTTACACACCGCTGACCGGAATTGTGAAGAATGTACTTTAAGAAGAATTGTACAACAACTGCAAATTTTTGAGGTTAGAATTATCTGCTTTAATTTTTGAGGTTAGAATTTCATTTGTGAAAGACAAGTTGAAAACAAACAATTATGTAATTGTATAAATTTCAAGGATTTTACGAAAAATATAAAAGCGAGAAAATAATTAGTAGAAACTTCATTCTATCTTCAACCTTCGTATGGGAAACATCATTCGCAAGATGAATTCTACTAACGGAGAAGAAAATACACCTCTAATGGATGATAATAGTTCAGATATAGAAAAACAAGTTGAACGAGAAATGGACGAGTTCCTAAAATTCAACAAACATAAGAAGAGAGAAGAAGAAAAAGCTGAAAAAGAAGTAAAAAGGAAGAAGGTTGAAGTTAACATTACAACCAATATTTTAACAGAAGTATTTCTTCGGATTATCTACCCAATTTCTTCATGCATGACAAAAAGTATATCAGTTGGAATTTTAAAATCAATGGATTATTCACCAATTGTTATTTTAAATCATGGAAACAAAGTGGTTACTTTCAGTGAAACTACTTGGGAATCTCTCATGAAACATTTACATCTTTTGGAGTGCTATTTAAGTAACAACACATTTGGAAGAAGAACAAGATTAAGTTTATTGGAATCAAATATTGAAGTTGATATAGTAAAACATCGTGGAGGACAAATTGTTAGCTTCAGAGATTTAACTACACATAATGTTAAATTATATTTCACTAAAGAAGAATTTTACACTTTAAGTTGTACTACCGGTCCCGTCACCAGATATTTGAAACAACTAATATTTTCAAGTGCAATAATTAAAGACTATCTAATTGATACATTGGACAAAAAACCTTTTGTTCCAATTTTATACGGTCCCTTGGATACTTCAATCTTTAATAGAATACCTCAAGAAGTTGAAATGTGGAGACAATTAAACAACTATCACACCAATTTTAATATTGATGAAGTGGCACAAGAAGTGAAAGAAGAAGAACAATCCTGTCTGTTATAAACATCGGCTCATTCAATTTTTAAGTCAGTTGTTAGTAAGACTTCATCATGAATAAACGGGTTTCGTTTTCTAATGCGCCACATATAATGGAAGTTAAAAGAGGTATAATTGAATTTCAAGCTTTCCGAGGAAATGATGGTAATTTTATTATTAAAGAATTAGTAATCTTGGACATGAACACATCAGTAGTTTATCATTATTTGTTCAAACCTCCAGTACCATTTAATAGACTAACAACTAAAGCGAAAGTTACAAACAAATGGTTGAACAAACATTTTCACAACTTAAGATGGGATGAAGGTTTCATTAATTATAACATGATGCCGCACATTATGAATCATTATTGCAAAGAGTTTAAAATTATCTACACAAGGGGATTGGAAAAAGCAAATTGGATACAATCATTTACAAGCAACGAAGTGATTAATGCAATAATTGATAAAGATTTCCAATGCTACTTCAACGAACTTTGTATTTCATCAAAAAGTTTTAAACATCGAAGGTCGCAGTGCGCTTTAAAGAATGCCTACCGCTTGAACAATTTCCTTCAACAAAGTGGTGGGTGTAGTGTCAGTAGTGGGGGTAGTGTCGATTATAAAAGCGAGAGCGCTACCATGACGCAGCATGAGTATTACTCTAACCTCCGAAGAGACAACATCTCCGACGGACATTCTTATTAACAAGAAGATTAACAACAACATCAAGATGGCATCACAGAACTTACTTCAAAGTTTAGTTGATCAGTTCAACGCTCATTCTAAATCATCAATTCTACCTACAAAGAAATGTTCTGAACTAAAAGAAGAAAAACACTACATCATTCATACGATTAAGAAAATGGAAACTTCAGTAGGTGATGCTATTAATTGCACATTGAGCGAGGCTCCATATACAGTTGGTGATGAACCAAAATTTCAGATCTTCCTACCAAGACGCTTTGTACAACTTCTTCAAAATGAAGATCTTCGTGTAGTTCAACCCGGCGCACTCTATTTGGTTTCGCACGGACCAAGTGGAAACAACTCAACTGAACTAACTATTCATGTAACACCTACTACTGATTAGTTTGTACATAACATTGTAACTATTTGTTTGTAATTGTTTTTCAATAAATATGATATAAAGAAAAAACAAAAAAAAATTAAAAGAAGCAACATATTGTAATGTCTTTGTACATTACAATATGTTGCTTTTTTTTAAAAATTCCACTGGATGACCTTGACCCACTTTTGTGTGATTATAAAAGCGAAAATCTACTTGTAAAATTCATCAGTCTACGACTACCTTTCGTACCGTACACATCTCGCTCACTCTATCGCTTAATATAAAAACTAAAAGATGTCTCTCAAAGTCAAGTGTGCATCTTATGATACCAACACCATTACAACTTTTGAACAACTCGAAGATTTAACCAACGAAATGCGAGTTTTACTTACCGGTGGTTATCACTTAACTGTTGATGTTAGTGCTACTAATACAAGGATGTTCACTAAAACAAAATATTGCGATGATGAAATATTTATTTCTACACAACCTACAACTTCTTCATCGCCAACTGGTCAACATAACATCAAGTTACAAAAGTATTACCAATGTTGAATAACTTTTGACAGACAAAACTACAACTAAAGAATCACATGATCAATATGAGTTAATAAAAAGGATGTGATACTTGTATAAATAATCATTTGCTTCTCAGCTCTCACCACGACAAGACCTATTTAAGAAAATGTTGTACAGAATGATGATTCAACTTGATGGAAAAATCTATGGAAAAGACTACAACACCGTTGAACAAATGACCCAAGATTTAGATGTATTAACTAAAGAAGGATATCAAGCTAAATTAATTTTAAAATTTCCTGAAGTACATCCATTATCAACAGAAGAACTTGTTGCTATGGCTAAGGCGGAGAGAGAGAAAAAGTCTGAAGAAAACAAAGAGAAACAAACTTCCTAAATTTTAATAATCCTTACACTTGTAAGGTATAATTTTTTAAAACTCCATTTGGATGACCTTGAAATTACCCCCACCACTTTTCACAGTACATAAAACTCACTATTCAACACTATACACTCTTATTCTTTCACTGGACTCCGCAGCGTCAACATGGAAGAGCAAAAATACAAGTACAAACCTCGTTACTGTTGTGAACAACAGTGTACAGATTTAGGACCAATGATGGTGGATGGGTTAGCTTGTACTAAATGTGAATTCTTCGGATCTTGTTATTGCAAATGCAAAACAAAACAACTACCACCACCGGAATTGCGAACTTTCAAATTTTAAAAATCAAGATATTTTCATACATGTTGTCCTCAAAGATGTTTCAAATTTCACCCTCTAGATCTTGCTCATTGTCAACGCACCAATTCTCATCAAGATGATTTTTGTACACATATGATAAAAAGATGTAAATACAGATCAGATTGGTATTCCGATCCTGTAGAACCATCAAATGTGTAATTTCAGTTTTACACTCTTTTTTAAAACTTCATTTGGATGACCTTGAGATTTCCCCCACCACTAGTTCTAATTTTTATATAATATTAAATCATTCCACTTCCAACACTCTAACTAACAACATGGAAAACAAATTTATCAAGTTTGAACATATAATAACTGACAGGGAAGAGATGGAAGAATTGTTTCAAAACTTACTTTCTATCATTGACGAATATCCTATAAGATGGTTCAGAATTGTAGTTCAATATTTAAATCCTGGTGAATTGTTTTCTTCATCGAGTGAAGAGGATGAAACAACTACTTCGGTTCAAATAATTGAATTAAAAGACGAAGAAGAAGAACTAAACATTTTATTCAATCATAAGCTCAAGGTTCCCCATATAAAAGCCCCCTCCCTAGACAGCCCCCCTCCCTAGACGCCTGCTCAAGGTCGCCATTATATAAGCCCCCTCCCTATGTGCCGATCCTCATTCCATCCCCGACTCTTCAACGATGAACAACTCTCCTTTGGCCCGAATGAATTCTAGTTTTGAAATAAACTCTAAAGAAGAGTTACAAGACATTTTTAATATTTTACAAGAACTTGTAGATAATTTTACAACCATCAAAATGAATTTGGAAATAGCATACGATTGTCCTATTTGTGATAAGGTTGAAAGTTTAGACGAAGACAGTTTACTAAATCTAACTCCTGCACCATCTGACACTACTGATGGTAATAATGAAGAGCAAAATATTTCCCCCACCACTTCTTTATAATTCTTCGCTCCCCCCACCACTTCTTTATTTAACTAACATTTCTCGCTTTCACTTCTCATTCCGTCTTCAACTTTTCAACTATCAACATCACTTGTTTTAAAATTTCAAACACTAACACAATCATGATGGATATAATGGATGAAGTTCCCTTCATAACTAGAATGGAAGAGGATAAATTGAAATTGGAAATTAAACGATTGGAAATGGAACGGGAAAACCAACTCGAAATGTTACGTTTGTTCAAGCTTTTCAAATACATCATCTGGGGACTCTGCGTTTACCTTCTCATCGTCGTTGGTGTTTGCATTTACAACTCTGTAGTTCATCACAAAAGTTCAACTTGTTTAAACTCTGCTGTTGCACATTAATTGTATGTTCACAAATAAAATTCAAAAGTTACTTCAACCTATCCCACTATCACCAACTAGTTCAACTTTGAACTATTTCTGGTGGTAGTTGGATAGGCTTTTTTAAAACTTACTCTGGATGACCTTGACATACTTTCCAAGCCCCAGTTATAACTGTTAATTTCAGTTTTAAATTAACTCTTAATTCATGCCCAATTCTACTTCAAATAGACTCCATATGCTCTCGCCATCTGCACCCCAGCATCTGACGCCATCTGCTCGAGCAGCTGCTCGGGCGGATGGCACGACTTCCGGCGCAGAAGTAACCAAAACACACTACTGTTGTTCATACTTGAAAAATAATTTAAAAGATTTCAACTTTATTTTGTTCAGCCTTGGTGTTAAAACAGACCCACCAATTACATTATCCAATGTCATGTTATATTTAGTAGATCCCCGGGCATCTTTCATTAAAGTGGCTCGTGTTAATTAGCTTATTACATTCTTTTTTTGTCTCAAATTCTTTAAATTTTGTGTTTTTTCATATGATTTATTCTTTACACATCACTGGAGGAAATAATCCAGACTGATTAAATAAAGAGATCTGGAATGATGGCATGTTTATTTTCCCGTTAATATATTATTGAAAAAAATAACGAGAAATGTACCCTCTTAGGTTTTTAGAATTCAAGCCCTATTCATACTAATTTCCTTTGGGAATATATAAAGAGAAAACTGCATAAAAAATGATGAAATTGAGATGGGTAAAACAAATGTAATCAGTGGAATAACAAAAGCCACATAATAAAGTGTCCGGGAATTCACTGAATAGATCACAACAATGTATAAATGTCAATGGTATTCTATTTAAACAACACAATTAAATAAAATATACGTGCTGTAATGTGGTGTAAATGGTTGTGATGGATGTGATATAGAAAACTATATACCGTAAGTATTGTTATGTTTATAGTGTACAAGAATGAGGATCGTATAAATAATTACATTTAAAATAAGATGTAGAATGAAGAGGAGTAGTAGTGGTGTAAACAGACATCTCATACATCAAAGCTGTGGTTATCGGATTGGACCCCTCTGACCAGCCTGTTAGTCTACTGACCTGGAGACATCAATTGTTAATCCCAACTGCTACCAATTATATAGTTTCATATCATCCAGTTTTAAGTTATATATATACATCTTCACGTCGATAGCTCTAAGTTTCAATCAGATAAAATAAATTAGTATATTCATATTTAAGTATTCCTTTACATTAACTTTTAATAATTTTTGCCAAGAAATTTCAGCTTTCAAAAAGAACAGGCAGGACACTTCATTGTATCAAATATTAATGTCAACAAAAGTATGGCAGTTGTCTGTTTTGGTATTTGGCTTAATTTTACAACGAAACCTTAAAGAATTTTCATTTGCTCAATATTTTTACCATTGTTGATTCTGCCACATGAATCGTACCACATGAACTTCTTTACTTGCTCATTCTTACGAGTATCGAGTTTTACTTCCATAATAAAATCTGCACTGCACAGCTTACAATGGAAAATAAAATGTTTCATAATTATCGAAGGTTTGTTCAATGTTTGTTTACAATACTGATACAACCAATTTGAGTAGTAAAAATATTATATTTATTAAGAAAACATTAAATGTCACAATGTTGCACTCAAAACATTTTCTGGCTAGTGATAATTATAGTTTTCCCTAAAGCTTGCGTTTATTGTAACTTTTAAAATAACACCGTAAAAACATCTTTTATTTTTTCCTGTGCTCTAACCTAAAAAACAAAGACGGAAAAACTACAAGGATACTACGTTTTAAATGCTATATTTTGGCATAAATGTTTTTTGACTAACATACCAGGTATTTCTATAAGTATATTTCAATTAAGATGGTAGTCAACAATTGAACGTAAACAGCAATTTTTTTTATTAGTTATTATTATTTTTATATTGTTGCAGCATGATGAAAAACGTTGTTCATCACTCGTATTTAAAGTTTTTCTTATGTTAAATCCCATTTTACTATGCATAACAAGGATTCACACAATAAAAAGCTACTTACCGTCCTAGTGATGAAAATAACTATAATTGACGATGCTCTCTTATTGGAAATAATTTTGCATAATTATGCAACAAAACCTTTTATTTCAAAATAAAGCGATACGTTAAATATATTCTAATAATTAACGTTTTACTAGATAACGTGTGAAATTAACGATGAAAATTGTAACATGTGTTAAACCAAGCTGGGAATCATATCGGTAGTTTGTTTACTCAAAGGAGTTCAAATTAGTTCTCCGATCACCCGACTGGAGCGCTAATTGCCTGATTGGAGCAATTGAAGCCGACGTGATTGAAACTGGGTTGGATAAAGTAGAAACGAACCTAACCATAAAGTTACTTTCAATCGAGCTCTTAGAGTATTATTGCTGACCTAAAGACAAGCCAAAATATTACATTTTAAACTTACAAAACTCCATAGTAACCACACAGCCCCTATTTCTTTTTTTAGAGTAATTTTTAGTTTAAGAACGGTTTGTTGTAATAGTTGAAACTTGGTATAGGTCTTTATGTGATTTTAGAAAATGTACTAATAAAGGAAATCAGTCTATAAATAAGCGATATAGAACGATTTAAATACATAGAGTCCCGCTTCTGAGCGGGTTTCCGCTGAACGGATCTCATCCACAAACTGCTCACGGGGAAGCGATTTCATAATCGGCCATGACTATTCTTAGTAAAATCCCTCCATCTTCCTTATTTATGACAAAATTACCATAAATTTAACATCGATGGATTTTAAATTAAATTTTATAAAAATCACATAATGTTCAAATTTGCTACCTTGTGTAGTCATTGTTCATTTGTTCAATTTAAGGTTAACAATTTGAAACAGCCAGAATTTAGAAAATATGTATTGTAAAAAATTTATTATTTTCCTTCAATTACACCTTTGCCTCAAAATTCTGTATATAAATGTTCTCCTTATTACATCAAACCGTTCTTAAATCAAGATAAATTCCTTAGAAACTAAAAATTTTTCTATATGGTTAACTATGGAGTTTTGCTAATTTTAAACATGATATTGTGACTTGTCTTTAGTTCAGGAATAATACCTTAAGAGGTCGGTAGATAGTTCATGGACACCTTGTATATTATTTAAACTTGGGATACAAAAGCCATAGGTCTTCATTTTGAATAGTTTGATTTTTTTCTGGTTCTGACAGAATTCGTTAAATTTAATTATCTTAAAAATATATAAAAAGTACATCAAACAAACTTCATACAAAGTACATAAAACAAACTAAAAAAGTTTCCTACTTAAAACAAGCAATATTTTTAAATCATAACATTTAGATTACTTGGATTTCGCAACCATGTTCCGTCGATTAATTTTGAGTTTTAATTAAAGGATTCGTAACACTTTACAAGCCCAAATCATGTCATATTTAAGCCAAACAGAATAATTATAATTTAAATTTAGGAGAATGGCGGTGTTATACGCATCTGCACCAACAAAAGACCTTTAATACATTTTTATAAAAACATTTTTTACTTCTTATCAAGAGAAGCACGTGGGTTTTACCAATAATTGTATTTTATCCTTCACTACTAATCAAGTTATTGATTTCTCATGTCTCAATATTTATTGGTACTAGTAAACGTGTTGGTCGAAATCAAGCAATTTATTTTAATACAATACAAATATTACTTCTATCTCTAAATCATTGACGGCCGACCAAGCCAATATTGTGAATATCTGCAATCACCAAAACTACACGTATTTACAGCTGATTATTAACAGATGTATAAAATTCTTTATTCAATCCAATGTTATTTAAATAGGAAATTTTGAGATTTCAATTGTGGATAACGTCTTTATTTTCCGTCAGATTCGCATCAGTTTTTTGGCGGAAACAACTACAGACTATCCAACGACACCAAAAACTTGAAAATCGGTTGAAAGTTGTAGGAGAGTTCTCAAGACAAAAAAACCCTTAGCGTATTAAATAAGTATAGATTCATTTGAAGACATCAGCATGAAAAAAAAATAATAAAAACAGTGTACACAAACAATAAAACCTATATGTGATTTGAAACTTAAAGCAATCTAAATAATTTAAGTGAGAAACAGACGTAATTTCAACTTAAATAATCCACCTTTCAGTCGAAGATCATGCAGAAATGCATTCAGTGAGGTTAGAAAGTCTTATTATCTGAGTTAATTAACTCCTTGAATATGAAAGGACATAAAAACAACTAGCTTTAATCGCTTTTTTGATGATGTAGTTTTAATTGGTTTTACATTTCTATTACGACGTTGACAGTAAATTATAATATACACTTTAGGATACTCACCCTGAATATTATACAGGGTGAGTGTCCTAAAGTGTAATTTGTTATACTATGTCTGAGAGTATACTTCTCGGGGGACCTCCTTTACTTGTTTATGTTGCTTTTCAGGTATATATTTCACTTTTCAAAATTTCCGCCTTTATTCCAATACGGTGGCCAACTTTAAAATTTCTTAAGGAACGCCCTACATTTTATGATGTTTTTAGATTTCTCATGTAATTTTAAGACTTTTTTATACTTTGACGTTTTTACCTAAACCGTTCGGTTAGGGAGCTAAAGGCAATTAACTTTCATTTTTAGTTCCATAAGAATAACATGGGGCACTTTTCTTTCCAAAAAATTCCGAACCCATTGTTTACAATAAAAAGTACTCAAAAATAAAAATGTCTTAAATTGATGTTTAATAAAATTATTTCATAACAACATAAATTTTTCTTAAAATGTTTTTGTCCTCCATATTTGAAAGAATTTAATTAATGCGTAAATGATATTTTTTCTGAATAAAATGTTCTGAAAACCTAATTCTAGGAAATTTTTATTCATAAGTTTTTTTTATTTTACTGAGTAGTTACGGAGATGTGGGCAGTAAAGTTTGCTTCATGTTATTCTTATGGAACTAAAATGAACTTAAATTGCTTCTAGATCCCTAGCCATAGGCTTATGTAAAAATTTCATTGTAAAAAAAGTCTTAAAACTCCATGAAAAGTTCAAAAACTCCATAAAATGTAGGGTGTTGCATAAGAAATTTTAAAGTTGGCCACCATATAGGAAAAATGGCGAGAAATTTAAAAAAAAACTGAAATACATACCTGAAAGTAACATAAAAAAAAAAAAAAAAAAAAACAGGGTCCCCTGTAAGAAATATACTGTTAGATATAGTATAACAAATTATCTATTGGATCACTTTTTGAAACTCACCCGGTATAGGCTATCTCTTCAGATCGAATATTGGAGGTGCAGTTCCATTATAACAAGATCACGAAATTGAGAGAAATGAAAAGGTTTATGACATTTGACAACAAATGAAACCTACAACTGATGAGATTACATCACAATGGTTTGCTCTACCTCTAACGCCATCAGCAACTTGGTTTGTTGGAGAGATCAAATTAGTCTTTCTACCTGCAGGGGTAGCCTAAAATTACGATTATCTAAGATAACATTAAGACCTTAGTATACATAATTTTAGAATGTTAAATTATATAAATGATTGTTACTGGTTTTAAATTTATTAAATTTATACAGTTATACAAACCAGATTTGAAAGGTTGAGTATTTTGGGAGTTATTCCATGTTTTACTTTTTGAAATATTATTTAATAGAAATCGGCCGCAATTTGTGGCTCTGTCATCCTTTAAAGTTCGGGTTACCTTAAGTTTCATGTACCTGTGCTTACATTTAAGACTCTCTTCTCACTCCCTACGGGTCGTCCATATTAAGAGATAAAACTAATATAAATCTCTAAAAAAATAGACTTAAATAAAACATATACATGTACAACGTTTCATTAATGACAATTTATCGGGTCGAAAATTATTAAGTCGTTTCGGTAATTTTTGTTACCACACAATAGTCAATAAAATACTTATTGTCATTATAACTGTCCAATTAATATAAATTAAAGATTGCCACCTGAACGAAATTTGGACGAAAATTCAGTCAATCCAGACCCAATGCGCTAAAAATATTTTCTAACTGATTAATTTTTCTCCCTGATTTTATATCTTTAAAACATCTTACAGATGTTTCAATCAATTACCCTTCTTCCATAAGATTAACATTACCATTTTGAAAGCGAGTAGGGCATAGCTCTGGGGACAAATCTGAATTATAATGGGACTAGTGGCTTGTAGGGGCAAAAGCCCCTAAAAACAAAATGTTTATGTTGTCTCCAAAAATAAGTTTCAATTTATCACCTACTTGCAGCATTACTGTATTACTTTCTCCCCCTATACCATAGTATATGGAGAAAGTATTGTTTTCGTCAAAATTTTCGAATTTGAGTTGTTGGGGGATTTATCCATTTTGGTCCCCCCTGAGTCCAAAAAAGTGGTTTTCGGAGTGATGTCTGTGTGTGTGTGTGTGTGTGTGTGTGTGTGTGTGTGTGTGTGTGTGTGTGTGTGTCTGGATGTATACAGAGCTAGAGAATGCCCCAATGGTCCGATTTTGGTGAAACTTGGTACGTAGGTCCAAACCCACGATAATTCCAGGCGTTTTTTTTTCTCATTTTTTAGAGTTTTTGATTTTTAAGGGTATTTTACCCCCAAAAACCCTCAAAAAACGTGAAAAATCCAAATTTCTCAAAAACGGCTCTAACGATTTTGATTAAAATTTTGTGGTTTATTAAGATTAAAAAGTTGAATAAAATGACACCACCCGCATCTCTGAGAAAATGCGCGTTCAAAAGTTATACAGTAAAAAGTGTTTAAAAAATCAATTTTTTGGATTTTCTAAATAGCTGTTATTTTGAAATAAATTCTACTCATCACCATTAAATAAAGCTAAAAAAACTAAATAATTCAGTATTTTAAATTATTGTTCTACGTCAAGTGGTTGCGGAGAAAATTCAATTTTTCGTTCGGCGGTAAGCGCAGTACGTTGTTAAAAGTCACGCGCGTGTGTAGAGTCAATCTCGTGCTGCTCAGCTGGTAGCTATCCGACTGCTGAGCCATCAACAAATTGTTTTCTGGAGACTCTTTTACCATTGAGTAAATATGGCGACGTTATTTCATAACGTATTGAGTGGTCAAGGGTTAGAAAAATAAGAAACGCTTGAAACACGTCTCAGACCTGTTTCAGGGCAATCATCGATTGTTGAAACAGCTGTGTGCGCTCGGTATATTTGATCGACCACGTATCGCATAAAAAACGATAGTTATCGGAATCGTTGAAAACAATGGAGGAGCAATCGAGCTGAATCAAGATATCGATTGTTGAAAGCTTTTGATTGATTGCATTGATTCATCGGTTGCCAGTTAGTGGTGACCTTGGTGGATAATATTGTCGTTCAGCGTTTAAATATTTTTACATTGCTTGACCACTCTATATTTTATGTTAAATAACGTCGCCATATTCAATGCTTTTACTTTCTCCCTTATACTGAATGAAAGGACGCCACTCGCAACTCTGAGAAAATTTACATTCAAAGTTATAGAGCTCTAAAAGTAAAAAAAAAATTCTTTTCATTTTCATTGAACCTTCTCAATTTGAAAATTTTACTTGCCACTTAAAAAAAAAAAAAAAAAAAAAAAAAAAAACAACGAAATAATCTAGTATTTTAAACTATTACTTAAATTATATTGTTGTTACAAAAATCAGTTCGAACAACGAACAAAATGTGTTCTAAGCAAATGAGCAAAAAGAAGCTCAGACACGAGTTTCCGAACCTGGGCCGCTCGCGTGAAGAGCTTTGTCTCTACCGGTTGCGCCACCAAGTGCGTGATACAGGTAATGAAATGACGATAATTTCAGACACCCGTACTCTGTATAATTGCATCGCTTAAATAGTTATCGTTTTCCTGTTAAGATTAACAGCATTGAAAGTCGTCTCATAAGTTCAGTTCATTCGAAATAGCCTTCAACAATCATTATTAGATCATACTGACTCAATCCGCCGTTCTTTCATTGAAAACATCAGTAACGTTTTTATTGTTGGTTTGAATATTCATTATGGTTTAGGCTACACATCAGATATGGTGACAAATGTTTTCACTATTTTATCCTCCTACATAAAAATGTTTGTGGTATTATCAATTATTACTGTATTGTTGTCAAAAAAACGAGTGAAAACCGCGTAGGCCTACATTTTGGCAATACTGCAGGCCTACATGTTGGCAATACTGTAAGCCTATTGTTGCCTCTTTACGGCAACAATATCCTGTAGTTTCCGGCACATGATTTAGTTCTGTTTCATTGTTACCAAGTGGTGATTTTAATGTCGCATTTTCCTTACACTATTAGCTACTAGTTTATTATTGAAAGTGAAAAAACACATTTATATTACTCAGAAAATCGATAAGTATTCCTAGAAAGCATTAATTTACAATTTTTCAAATAAAATTATTCAATAGCAGCTTACACTAAACCAGTTACCCACAAAGTACTGGTCTTACACTCTTGATGTTTTGTAATTTAAACTATTCTACACAGCGTTTTATGGTCGGAATTTAAAACTCATTTACAGAAAAGCCTAAACTCAAGCTGTACAATAAAATAATTCTAACTTAATTGTTAACAAAATAGTTTAGTTTCTAAATAGAAGAGGTCACTTCTATTTAAGGCTATCTAAGTTAAACCTAAGAAGGACAGGCTATCTAAGTTAAACCTGTTGCTATCCATTTATTTTTAATTAGCCTTGACACATTCAATTTCTTTTAACTTAATTACTCTTAAACATGTACAGCGACATACTAAGAAGTGGTGGTAGACACAAGAAACAGACGGCATTCAATTTTAGCTTCGTTAATAAAGAGGCAAATGATGTACAAGGACCAAAAATGGCAAAAATAGTTTCCGGTGATTTTTCCCAATCTAGTGGAATGTTTGAAGATAAGTTCAGAAATACACAATGTACGTCAAATGCAGTGACATCATTGGTAATGAACGAAATCTGTCCAGTTACCGACTGGTCAAAGGATGAAATTCATGAAATATTACTGACTGGAAACTTAAAACATATAGAATCAATCAATGCACTTGTTGGCAGGGGCATTAAACCCCCTCCCACTTATCTTGCTATTGATGAGGTTTTGCCTGATTTTCACATGAGAGGAGCTAAATATATAGTTTCAATCGAAGATAACCTTTATCAAAATTTTGTTGGAACCAATTTTGAAAATTTAATTAAAGAATTAAATTTATTTTTTGAAAATCACAATACTGGAGTATTTACTTCTATGTTACTCTCCGTGTCCATAATTAAAGAGAACAATGAATCGTCATACTGGATGTTTGATCCACATAGTAGGGATCCAAAAAAAGGCACTTTTATGGAAAATGGGGTGGCTATTGTTTGCAAAACAACCTCAATACACGATCTTCTAAACGTAATGATACAAAATTTCAACTTTACCGCAGAATCTCTTTTCACAATCACTCCTGTAACTGTCACAATATGTTCTGAGGAGTATTCCTCTTCTCAAGAACTATCCATTTTTCATAAATCTTCACAACCCATTTGTAAAACAACACGCCATTCTGAAGTGAATGAAGAAAGAAAGAGTGAGGGTTGGATTGAAATCGTAAAAAAGCGAAATAAACGAAAACAGATTATTCATGGAGTAACTAAGAAAAAGAGAGAATCTGAGGATTACAAAAAAGAAGAATTGGAGAAAAATTCAAATTACAAAAATATTTTGAGGACTGATACTAAATATAAAACTAATGAAAGGAAAAAGGATCTAGAAGCTAAGAAAAAGTGGCGATCTGATTCCGATAATAAAAACAAGGAAAGGGAAAGGAATTCCAACATAATGAAAAAAATTAGGGCTGACAAAGACTTTAAAATGAAAGAGAGAGAAAGTAATGTCAAAATCATGAAAAAACTTAGAACTGATGAGAATTTTAAAATAAAAGAGAGAGAAAGTAATGTGAAAACCATGAAACGACTTAGGAATGATGAAAAATATATAAATAAAGAGAGAGAGATGAACTCTAACATTATGAAGAAACTAAGAACAGACACTAACTATAAAAATAAGGAGAGAGAAAAAAATAAATTACATATGAAAAATATTAGAGAAGAAGATGACGACTTCAGAAAAGAAGAAAAAGAAAGAGACAAACAAAGTAAAGAGGAAAAAAGAAAAATTGATTTACTTAGGCACCGTGAGGTTATTCAGAACAAACTAAGAAGGCAGGGCACACAAGAATCAAATGCTCAACTAGAAATAATAAAATTAAGAAGCTACCTTCCAGAATATGTGTGCTGTTTCTGTGAGGGATTATTTTTCTTCCATTCAGTCTGTCGGTTTGAGCCCTCTAATACCTTACATCCACCAGCCATTGATGGTTATTCAACTGATATTATGTGGATATGCAGCACTTGCAATAAGTATATAAAAAAAGGCAAAATCCCCCCTCTTTCAATTACTAATGGGTTAAAATTTCCTTATATTCCAGAATGCCTAAGGAATTTATCTGATCTGGAAGAGAGAATGGTATCACCTTACATTAATTTCATGCAAATTAGGCCATTACAAAGACACTCTCTAAATTCACAACTAGGAATCAAAGGATCAGTTGTCAATATTCCAATTGAAATTAACGACATGATTCAAACATTGCCTCGAAACTTTTCAAATATGAAGACCATTCAAATAAAATTAAAAAGACATGTAACCCATTCTTCAGACTACATGTATGAGACTATTCGACCGTCTGCTGTTTGCCAAGCTTTATTATATCTAAAAAATACTCCACTGTATAAAAAATATAACATTACTGTTGATGAAGAGTTTATAGAAAATCATATATCTGAGTCAAATGAAGAGATTAACTTCATTGTGGATCCAAAGGATAAGACACCTGTACAATCTTCTCTAATTGACATAGATAACCAAGATGATACGTATGAAGAAGATAATGAAGAAGTGCTACTTGTTGATAGAAACAAAGAGTCAACGCTCAATAATATCGAGGTAATTGCTCCAGGCCAGGATAAATATCCTGTACCCTGGCACATTCAGCCTGACATTGAAGAACTTTCATTTCCTAAAATATACGGGGGATTCCCCATAATCGTGAAAGGAAATTTGTCGAATGCAGATAGGGCAAAATCTGAAGCTCGGAGATTTGATAGGAGAAGCTGTGTCCCAACAAAAGTTCTATACATGGCAAAGAAAAAATTGGAATTAACCTGCATATCTAATATAAATGTCTGTCTAAGGAAGAAAAAAACAAACCCTAATATGACTGCATCTGAGGCTTTAAACGATTGTTTCATAAACACTTTAATCAATCATGATGATGGTTTTAGAATGTTGAATCAGGTACGCTCATCACCTGCCTATTGGGAAAATAAAAAGAAGAGTTTATTTTCCATGATTAGACAGTTGGGGAAACCTACTATATTTCTTACTTTATCTTCAGCTGAAAAATTTTGGCCTGAATTAATCCAACTTTTGGCAAAACTATTGACTGGAAAAAAATTAACCATTGAACAAGCCCTAACACTGTCTGATTATGATAAAACATTATTAATACGTAACGACCCTATTACCTGTGCTCGATATTTTGACCAAAAGGTTTCTAAGTTGATGAATTATATAAGAAATGAGCAGTTTGGCCCCTTTGGTAATCACATGGTTCTTGATTCTTATGAAAGGGTAGAGTTCCAAATGAGAGGATCTCCACATGAACATATATTTCTGTGGTTAAAAGATCCACCAAACATTGACATTTGTGACCAAAGTAATATAGATAAATGTATTGCATTTATAGATATGTTCATCACGTGTGAATATCAAGAAGATAACCCATACGTGAACTTTATTAAACATCGTCATACACACACATGTTATAAAGGGAAGAAGAATAAGAAAAAATGTCGTTTTAATTTTCCTATCCCAATGATGCCATTCACTACCATTCTAAGACCACTAGAAAAAGATTTACAAACTGATGAACTAAAATCTTCTTACAAAAAATTAAAAAAATTATGCATTTCTTATTCATGAAGCCTCAAAATTTAACATTTCAAGAACTACTCAATCAACTAAATATGTCAGAAGAAACATATATTAATGCTATCAGGTGTTCCTTGGCAAGACCTCAAGTATTTCTTAAGAGAAGTAGCCTTGAAGTTGGTATCAATTCGTACAACAAAGCCATTTTGGATATATTTGAAGCAAATATAGACGTTCAAGTTATAGTCGAGGAGTATGGATTGGCATCATACATTGTAAATTACATAAGCAAAATTGACTCAGGAATGATCTCCTTACTTCGAGAAGCTGCTTCCGATATTAGTCAAGGCTTTGGCAACACTAGGGAAAAATTAAAAAAAATTGCCAATACATTTTTGAATAGTAACTTGATGTCATCACAGGAGGCAGCATACCATGTGCTATCACTTCCTCTTAGTAAATCCAGCAGGAGTACAGTTTTCATTAATACCAGTAGGATCAATGACAGAGTAATGATTTTGAAACCCAAAAGTATGTTGAAAGACATAGATTGTAGCTCCTCTGACATATTTATGTCAAATATTTTTGATAAATATGCAAAACGGCCTGCTGCACTTGAAAAAATATGTCTAGCTGACTTTGCATCCAATTACTCCTTTAATTTAAACAATAAAAATGAAGGAATTAACGATGACGAGGATGTAGAAAATATTAGAATTTCTGAGAGGAAAAAGAAAAAAATTCTTAGATACCGAAATTATAAAATTTTGACAGATCCTGAAGAGTATTACAGAGAGCGCATATTACTATTCCTCCCTTGGCGAAAGGAAGTGGATGAAGTGGAAAATATTAACCATCACGAAACTTACAATAAACATAAAGATGAAATAAAACAAAATTCAACACCATATTGCTCTATGCCAGACAATGTCTTAGAAGAAGCTATAAACACCATTCAAAATGAAATCCAAAATATTGAAGAGGAAGAAATTGAAGACTTTTATAATGACGAACTTCCCCGACATTATAAAATTAACATACTAGATCAAGGAGGACAAGAGAAGCCTAGCCCAGATTTTAACCGTTACATAACTCCTCAAAAAATTGAACTATCAAAGGTCAATGAAATTTTACAAAAGCTAAATGAGAAAAAATCTATTTTTGTAAAGGAAATTTATGAACGTTGTAAATCTAAAAAAACTCCTTTTCATATATTTCTCAGTGGATCGGCCGGTGTTGGAAAATCCACCGTGATAAATGCATTGTTCCAACTCCTTAGCCATTACTATGATAACACACCTGGTAGTAATCAAAATTCAATAAAAGTGTTACTCACCGCTCCGTCTGGTAAGGCAGCATTTTTAATAAGAGGAGTAACCCTACATACTGCTTTTGCATTGCCTGTATCTCAATTTGGAGGTCAGATGCCAGAGTTATCAAATGAAATTGCTAACACTATTAGAGAAAAATTATGTGAATTGAAAGTTTTAATAATTGATGAAATTTCAATGGTAGGTAGCACACTTCTCAGTCGGGTTGACACTAGAATGAGGCAAATTACAGGGAAAAATGACCTATTTGGTGGCATTTCAGTAATTGTTGTTGGCGACCTCAACCAACTCCCACCTGTAATTGATTCGTTAGTCTTCCAGCCTCCTAAAAATAGTGAACTTAGCTTATTTTGTGTAACTAACCCTATATGGGACAACTTCAAAATCTTTGAACTAACTGAAATTATGCGACAAAAAAATGAAAAAGAATTTATTATCGCTTTGAATAACCTTGTTCAAGGAACAATGACCGACGAAGATATTAACTTATTTAAAAGTCGAGAAGTTAAGGAAGAAGAGGTCCCAAAAGATACTATCAGACTTTTTTATGAAAATTCAAATGTTGAAGAATTCAATAACTTAAAAATAAGTGGGAGTAAAGCAGAGGAGTTTCAATCAGAAGCTGTAGACATGGTACTTGGCAAAGTAAATGAAAAAATTAAAATTAAAGCTTTAGAAAATATAAAAAAGAAGAAAATAACAGAAACTGGAGGTTTAGCAAGTGTACTTCGTTTAAAAGTAGGTATAAAGTATATGATAACAACTAATATTGATGTAGAGGATGGGCTTGTTAATGGCACTTGTGGTGTATTACAAAAAGTTAGCTTAAAAAGTCAGTCCAGGATTATTGACAAATTGTGGCTTTCTTTTCTCCCTGATGAAACTGTGGGACGAAACGCAAGAGCTCCATTTTTAAATTATATGCTTAACGAAGGCATTGATGCTAACCTAGTGCCAATAAGTAGAAAATCACACACATTAAATGTTGCAACACAGAATCAATATCAGATTATTCGACAACAATTTCCTCTCACCCCAGCTGAAGCTTTGACTATACATAAGAGTCAAGGACAAACATTTGAAAGTGTTTGCATTGATTTCAATAGAACAAAAAAATTAAATAGACATATCTTATATGTTGCTCTAAGTAGAGTTACAAAAATTTCTGGTTTATACATAATTGGTAATTTTAAGACTCCTCACCCTCCTTCCCAAAATGATGCTATAACAACTGAGATGACCAATTTGAGAACAAACAAGCAAATGACCATACTTACGGGTGATGTGCAGTCTAATATTGATGAAGACACTTACAAGTTTAAATAAGCATGATTCAGAAGTATGCTTTTGAATGATTATGAACTTTAAAGTCACTACTTGACTTAGACGTGTAAGTAAACAAATATTTATTAACCAAATTTAATTGTGTGCCAATTATTTATTTATCATCATATTCTTTTGGAATAAATTATACAGTTCTAATATAACATCATTTGCTAAATCTATGTTTTTCCACAAGTGAATAGAATTTAAATTCCTGATAAAGAATTACTTTTTATTTAAACAGAAATTGCAGAGAGAAAGAAGAGAGAGAGAGAGAGAGAGAGAGAGAGAGAGAGAGAGAGAGAGAGAGAGAGAGAGAGAGAGAGAGAGAGAGAGAGAGAGAGAGAGAGAGAGAGAGAGAGAGAGAGACTTTTTTTACTTTCTCTTTATCAATTATTTATTTATACATTGCTAAAGCCTGGTTTCGACTCTGTCAAAATTTGTCGCCAACACTGTTGGCAACAAAGTCGGCGATAAAGTCGGCAACTTTAGCAGAGTGGAAACGCTCAAAAAATGTCGCCAACAATGTCGGCGATAATTTTGTGTCGGCAACAATTTTGTGGGGCAACATTGTCGCCGACTGAGTTGCCGACAGCTGTTTTTCGGAGTGGAAACAGCAGAATGTCGGCGACAGTTGGCAACACGACTCCGCGCATGCGCACTCGGAGCAATACGCCGGTGTATGCCTGTTTCTCGTTTTATTTCTGATTTTCCGACTTTTCTGTGGGAAAAATAATAATAATTTCCAGAGGCAGGACGTTATTTTACACTTTTTCTTTACATGTTATTGTTTACATGTTTTTAGCTCTGAATATGAATCTGATATCTAACCTAAACTAGTAGTGTGAAAATCATAAAATAGGCAAATTTACTGGGTTGAGGATTAACCGTGGTTGCTTAAGGTCCATTAATTTTTTCATTCAGAGTAAATCATTTAAATAATAATTAGAGAAGTCTTCAAAAGGCAAAAGCTCATAGTGTATTTGGCGATAGTGGTTTTGATCACCCATCCAGAGACTAGTGCCAGACTACAATCATAGAATGTAGCTTCAAATGTGTTGCTG
This sequence comes from Neoaliturus tenellus, assembly GCA_030545055.2. Lineage (NCBI taxonomy): Eukaryota > Metazoa > Arthropoda > Insecta > Hemiptera > Cicadellidae > Neoaliturus > Neoaliturus tenellus. Next base: position 94,593,273 of record CM061536.1, read on the forward strand.
AGTAGTAAGGAAGGGCCGGTCCGGGGTCATGAGGGGTGTGAGGGGTGTGAATTTCCTAACAGTCCTATAGACCTATTTTAACCGGTTTTCAGTGATTTTTGCCTACTTTTTGGCAATTTTACAGCACTTTTCAGGGATTCCGAGGCATAAAAATTGATAGATTAGGGTGACTGCGCCATAAGGGGGTACAAATTTCCTAACAGTCCTAGACCCGCAGACCCATTTTTAACCGGTTTTCAGTGATTTTTGCCTACTTTTTGGCAATTTTACAGCACTTTTCAGGAATTCCGAGGCATAAAAACCTGATAGAGGGGGTGACTGCGCCATGAGATGGTACGAATTTCCTAACAGTTCTACGTAAGGACTAGTCCCGTGTAAGGACTATTGTATTTAGATAGCCCCGCGCAAGGACTAGTCCCGCTTGCTATTGTATTTAAATGGTCCTACACAAGGACTAGTCCGTTTGCTATCGTATTTAGATGGCCCTGCGTGGGGACTAGTCCCGCGTGCTATTGTATTTAGGTGGTCCCGCATGAGAACTAGTCCTGTGCAAGGACTGTTGAATTTAAATAGTCCGGCGTGGGCACTATTATTTAAGTAGTCCGGCATGGGGGCTATTGTATTTAAATGGCCTGGCGTGGGGACTATTGTATTTTAATGGTCCGGGGACTATTGTATTCAAATGGTCCTGCAAACCCCTAAAACCTAGCAGCTAAGGCTATGACCCGTGAATAGGAACTATTAGCCACCAGCTTAGACCTAATGAGTTGTACCTAAGATCTAAACCTAAGGTCTTACACCTGAGTCCAAAGCTCTAAAACCTAGCAGCTAAGGCTTTGACCTGTGAATAGGACCAATTAGCCACCAGCTTATGTGTTGGACCTAAGATCTAAACCTAAGACCTTACACATGATTCCAAAGCCCACAAACCTAGCAGCTAACGCTTTGGCATATAAAAGAGACCTATTAGCTATTATCTTATGCCGAATGTGTTGGACCTAAGATCTTAACCCAACACCTTACACCTGGGTCCAAACACCAAACCTAGTTGCTTAGGCTTTGAGGACCTATTAGCCATTGGCATAGACCTAATGAGTTGGACCTAAGATCTTAACCTAATGCCTTAAACCCTAGTGCAAAACACCTTAGACTAGACTAATTCCTTAGACGTAAGATATAATTCCTTAGACCCGAGGCCCTGACAAAGCAATAAACCTAGCAGCTAGGGTTTTGACCTGTGAAAAAAGCCTATTAGCCACCAGGTTAGACCTAATGGGTTGCACCTAAGATCTCAACCTAAGGCCTTACACCTGAGTTCAAAGCCCTAAAACCTAGCATCTAAGGCTTTGACCTGTGAATAGTGCCTATTAGCCAACAGCCTAAACCTAATGTGTTGGCACTAAGATGTAAACCTAAGCCCTTGCACCTGAGTCCAATGCCCTAAAACCTAGCAGCTAGAGCTTTAACCTGTGAATGAGGCCTATTAGGCAACAGCCTAGACCAAATGTGTTGCGACTAAGATGTATACCTAAGCCCATGCACCAGAGTCCAAAGCCCAAAAACCTAGCAGCTAAGGATTTGACATTTGAATGAGGCCCTATTAGGCAACAGCATTGATCTGATGTGTTGGGACTGAGATGTAAACCTAAGCCCTTGCACCTGAGTCAATGCCCTAAAACCTAGCAGCTAAGGCTTTGACCTGTGAATAAGGCCTATTAGCCAACAGCCTAACTAATGTGTTGGGACTAAGATGTAAACCTTAGGCCTTGCACCTGAGTCCAAAGCCCTAAAACCTAGCAGCTAGGCTTTGACCTGTGAATATCGCCTATTATCCACCAGCTTAGACGTAATGTGTTGGACCTAAGTACTATACCTAAGCCTTTGCACCTGAGTCCAAAGCCCTAAAACCTAGCAGATAAGGCTTTGACCTGTGAATATCGCCTATTATCCACCAGCTTAGGCCTAATGTGTTGGACCTAGATCTAAACCTAAGGCCATACACATGGTTCCTAAGACCAAATGCATTGGACCAAATTAAATCCTTACACCAACGATCTAATTCCATAGACCCAAGGCCTTAGACTAAGGTCCTAAAACCTAGCAGCTAAGGATTTGACCTGTGAATGGAGCCTATTAGCCAACAGCCTAAACCTATGTGTTGGGACTAAGATGTAAACCTAAGGCCTCGCACCTGAGTCCAAAGCCCTAAAACCTAGCAGCTAAGGATTTGACCTGTGAATAGGGCCTAGTAGCCAACAGCCTAAACCTAATGTGTTGGGACTAAGATGTAAACCTAAGGTATGACACCTGAGTCCAAAGTCTTAAAACCTAACAGATAAGGCTTTGACCTGTGAATAGGACCTATTAGGCACGAGCCAGACCTAATGTGTTGCAACTAAGTCTAAACCTAAGGCCTTACACCTGAGTCCAAACCCCTAAAACTTTGCAGCTAAGGCTTTGACCTGTGAATATGGCCTATTATCCATCAGCTTAGGCCTAATGTGTTGGACCTAAAACCTAACACCTAAGGCCTTACACATGGTTCCTAAGACCAAATGTATTGGACCAAAATTAATCCTTAGACCAACGATCTAATTCCATAGACCCAAGGCCTTAGACTTAGATCCTAAAACCTAGCAGCTAAGGATTTGACCTGTGAATAGTGCCTATTAGCCAACAGCCTAAACCTAATGTGTTGGCACTAAGATGTAAACCCAAGGCCTTGCACCTGAGTCCAAAGCCCTAAAACCTAGCAAATAAGGATTTGACCTGTGAATAGGGCCTATTTGCTAACAGCCTAAACCTAATGTGTTGGAACTAAGATGTAAACCTAAGGCCTTGCAACTGAGTCCAAAACCCTAAAATCTAGGTTCTAAGGATTTGACCTGTGAATGGGGCCTATAAGCCAACAGCCTAGACCTAATGTGTTAGCACTAAGGTGTAAACCAAGGCCTTGCACCTGAGTCCAATGCCCTAAAACCTAGCAAATAAGGATTTGACCTGTGAATAGGGCCTATTTGCCAACAGCCTAAACCTAATGTGTTGGGACTAAGATGTAAACCTAAGGCCTTGTAACTGAGTCCAAAGCCCTAAACCCCTAGCATCTAAGGATTTTACCTGTGAATGGGGGCCTATTAGCCAACAGCCTAAACCTAATGTGTTGGGACTAATATGTAAACCTAAGACCTTGCAACTGAGTCCAAAGCCCTAAAACCTAGCAGCTAAGGCTAAGGCCCGGACCTGTGAATAGGACCGGGAGGCCTTAGACTTAAGACCTAAGACCTAGCAGCTGTGGCTGTGACCTATGAGCCATTAGCCTAAAACTAAAACCTGAACTAATTAGACCTAAGATCCAAACCTAAGGCCTTACACTGAGTCCAAAGTCCAAACGCCTTAGACTAGAATAATTCCTTAAACCTAAGATCTAATTCCTAAGACCCAAGGATTTAGAATTAAGATATAAAAACCTCCAAGTGGGCCGCGATTCACAGCCCTCCATGAATTGAGCAAACATTAGGCAACGAGGTCTATTTTCTTTGATTATGAAATCATGATCAGAAATGGTTATCAGATTCAGATTGGAGTATTTGAAGACTAACCTCCATCCACCTTACCCAACTCTAAGGCCCTACCGCATGGACTTGACCCAAGACCTAAGGCTATACACCGTAGTCTAGGCTTGAAGGTTGTTAGACCAAGACCTAGGCCATAGAGTTTAAGACCTGAAAACTGAAAACTTACAAGGGAGTCACGATTCACGACCCCCCTGAACGGAACACTGTGGTCTAGACCTAAGGCCTTACACCATGGTCTAGGCTTTTAAGCCATTAGACCCAAGATCTAAGGGACCGTGGTCTAGGCATTTAGCTTCTCAGCCTCTAAATCTAAGGCCCGTGGTCTAGGCCTTTAGGTTCTTAGACCCAAGGTCCTACATCATGGTCTAGACCCTAAACATAAGGCCTGTGATCTAGGTCTGCAAGTTCATAGGCCCTAGGCATAAAGCCTTACACCATTGTCTAGACCCTAGACCCAATACCTGTGGACTAGGCCTTTAGGTTCTTAGACCCAAGCCCTAAGGTCTGTGGTCTAGGCTTTTAGGTTCTTAAACCGAAGATACGGCCCGTGGACTAGGCCTTTAGGTTCTTTGACCCAAGACCTAAGACAATGCACCGTGTTCTAATACTTGTTTTAAAGGCGGCCAGGCCACATGGGATAGACCCAACACCTAAGGATATACACCATGGTCTGGGCTTTTAAGTTCTTAGACCCAAGACCTGAGCCGTAGAGTTAATACCTGAAAACTTACAAAGAGGGTCGCGATTCACGACCCCCCCCCCCCTGAACAGACACTGTGGTCTAAACCTAAGACCTAAAGCCATACACCGTGGTCTAAGCTTTTATGTTCTTATACCCAAGACCTAAGACCCTACACCAGAGTCAAGGACCAAGGTCTAAGGTCCGTGGTCTAGCTTTTAGGTTCTTATTCCCAAGACCTAAGGCCCTACAACAAGGGCTTAGAACCAAATCCAAGGGTCCGTGGTCTAGACTTTTAGGTTCTTATTCCAAGACCTAAGGCCCTACACCAGGGTCTATAACCAAGACCTAAGTTCCGTGGTCTAGACTTTTAGGTTCTTATACCCAAGGACTAAGGCCCTACACCAGGGTCTAGAACCAAGACCAAAGGTGCGTGGTCTAGACTTTTAGGTTCTTATACCCAAGGATTAAAGCCCTACACCAGGGTCTAGAACCAAGACCAAAGGTGCGTGGTCTAGACTTTTAGGTTCTTATACCCAAGGACTAAGGCCCCACACCAGGTCTAGAACCAAGACCAAAGGTCCGTGGTCTAGGCTTTTAGGTTCTTATACCCAATGACTAAGGTCCTACACCAGGGTCTAGAACCAAGACCAACGGTCGGTGGTCTAGGCTTTTTGGTTCTTATACACAAGACCTAAAGCCCCTACACCAGGGTCTAGATCCAAGACTTGAGGCCTGTGGGCTAGGCCATTAGGTTCTTAGACTCAAGACCTAAGGACCCACACCATGGTCTAGACCCAAGCCCTAAGGTCATACACCATGATCTAGAATCTAAGACTAAAGGCCTTACACCATGGTCTAGTACTCGGCTTCAACCGTGTGCAGTTGTATTTGTTTCATCCATACCTAGAGGAAAGTCAGCCAACAAGTTCTTCGGCCCAAGACCTAAGACCCACCAGCATGGTCTAGATCCTCAATCCCTGAGACCATACACCGTGGTTTAAGTCCTTAGACCCGATTTCTAATCTTCCGTGGTTTAGATCCCCAAGACCTAAAGCTATACACCATGGTCCTCAGGCTATACACCGTAGTCCTTAAGGCTATACACATTATTCTTAGACCCAAATTCTAATTCCACCGTGGTCTAGATCCCCAACACCTAAGGCTATACACGGTTTTCTATGTTCTTAGACCCAAATTCTAATTCCACCATGGTCTAGATCCTCAAGACCTAAGGCTCTACACCGTGTTCTAAGTTCTTAGACCCAAATTCTAATTCCGCCATGGTCTGTATACCCAAGACCTAAGGCCCTACACCATGGTCTAGTATTCGTCTTAAACCGTGCGCAATTAATTGTGGTTGTTTCGGCTATAGTTAGAGGAAACTCGGCCTTTAAGTCCTTACACATATAACCCAAGGGCATACACGGCGATCTAGACCTAAAACATCATACCATACACCATGGTCTGGACCTAAGTCCCTACACCGTGGCCTAGTACTCTTCTTAAGCCGTTTGCAGTTATTACTGTTTCGTCTATACCTTAGGGGAAATTGGCTTTTTATGTTCTTAGACCTGAGACCTAAGGCTTTTACACCATGGTCTAACACTTGTTTTAAGCCGTGTCAAGTTGTGGTTTTTCATCTATAGCTAGAGGAAAGTCGGTCCTTAAGCTCTTAGACCCTAGACCTAATGCCCTACACCTTGGTCTAGACCCAATCCTTAACCCATCGGGGTCTAGCACTCGTCTTAAAGTTGGGTTTTAACTTCTTAGACGCAAGACCTAAGACCCTACACCATAGTCTAGTACTCGTCTTAAAGTCGGTCCTTTACGTTCTTAGACCCAAGACCTAAGGCCATACACCGTGGTCCATTATTTGTCTTAATCCGTGTGCAGATATTACTGTTTCGTCTATGCCTAGAGGTAAATTGGCCTTTTATGATCTTAGACCTGAGAACTAAGTTTTTACACTATGGTTTAATACTTGTCTTAAGCGTGCGCAGTTGTGGTTGTTTCATGCATGGATAGAGGAAAGTCGGCCTTTAAGTTCTTAGACCCAAGACCTAAGGCCCTATACCACATTCCAGACCCAAGACCTAAGGGCATACACCGTGGTCCAGTAACTTGTCTTAATCTGTGTGCAGTTATTACTGTCTCGTCTATACCTAGAGGAAAATCGGCCATTTATGTTCTTAGACCTGAGAGCTAAGGTTCACATTCATCACCCGATTTAAAAAACGTTCGCAGACGTTAATTAAAAAAAAAAAACATCGTCTACACATCGATTTTCAAAAACGATGTGTACACGTTAATTTTTAAAAATATCGTCTACAGATCGATTTTCAAAAACGATGTGTACACGTTAATTTTAAAAAACATCGTTTACACATCGATTTTACCAACAAGTTAAACCTAATACCTAAATCCCAAGCATTTAAGGCATTAGACCATGGATCTGTATGTATATGACCTTAAACATTTGACCTAAGATCTAAGACTTTAACGTAAGACCCAAGCCCTAAGACCCTACCCCATGGGCTAGTACTCGTCCTACACCGTGTGGGACCGTGTAAAATGACGTGCATAAAGCCAATCATATGTATTATTTGAAAGCACAGCGCACGTGAACGCCTGTGTTTGCTGTTGGGCGTTTTAATGATTTTGCGCTTTCGGGCGTTTTGCAAACTCGACGCGGAAATTATGACCGCAGACGTAAATTATTAAAAAACATCGTCTACACATCGATTTGGAAAAACGATCATAGACGTTGATTATTTGAAACAGCGTCTGGGCATCGATTTTGAAAAACGTTTGCAGACGTTATTTATTAAAAGTATCGTCTGCACATCGATTTCGAAAAACGGTCGCAGACGTTATTTACTAAAGGGCATCGTCTACACATCGACTTTGAAAACGTTCGCAGACGTTAATTATTAGAGGCATCGTCTACACATCGATTTGCAATATGCAGGTCGAGTTTGCAAAACGCCCGAAAGCGCAAATCATTAAAACGCCCAACAGCAAACACAGGCGTTCACGTGCGCTGTGCTTTCAAATAATACATATGATTGGCTTTATGCACGTCATTTTACACGGTCCCCACACGGTGTAGGACGAGTACTAGCCCATGGGTAGGGTCTTAGGGCTTAGGTCTTACGTTAAAGTCTTAGATCTTAGGTCAAATGTTTAAGGTCATATACATACAGATCCATGGTCTAATACCTTAAATGCTTGGGATTTAGGTATTAGGTTTAACTTGTTGGTAAAATCGATGTGTAAACGATGTTTTTTAAAATTAACGTGTACACATCGTTTTTGAAAATCGATCTGTAGACGATATTTTTAAAAATTAACGTGTACACATCGTTTTTTAAAATCGATGTGTAGACGATGTTTTTTTTTTAATTAACGTCTGCGAACGTTTTTTAAATCGGGTGATGAATGTGAACCTTAGCTCTCAGGTCTAAGAACATAAATGGCCGATTTTCCTCTAGGTATAGACGAGACAGTAATAACTGCACACAGATTAAGACAAGTACTGGACCACGTACTGAAATTCACACCCCTCACACCCCTCATGACCCCGGACCGGCCCTTCCTTACTACTTTGCTGTCAGCAACTGAGTGGAAACAGCTAAAAAATTAAAAACAGTGTTGCCAACAAAGTCGCCGACAGTTTTTACAGGCCGGTTTTGGACCAGGCAACTTTGTCGGCAACAGTGTTGGCAACAATGTCGCCATCTTAGGCAGAGTCGAAACCAGGCTTAACACGTGAACACAAAAGAGTTCAAAGAAAAAATCAATAAATAGTCGTACCTACAGTAACAGTGAGCAAAGCGTCTATTGCAATGTAAAGAGACATTCTCAACACTACTACACCGGTTCCTAACCAATATCATACCTACTTATGAACAGTAAGAAATCTAAACTCTAATGTTCACCTAACTATATTTTAATGCATTACCTAAAATAAACAATTGAATTCAAATATTTGCATTAAGTGTATCATAAATATGAAACAAGTTATTAATACAAACTTTAATCCAGGTTTACCACTGATTTTGACAATCTCCACATGAAAACATCTATACCTAAATAAAATATCCTATACTTAGATGGACTGCTTTTACTACATGGATAGCTAACTTGGACTAACTTGTTTTGTCAGTAATCTAATATGTAGGTGACATTTGCCATGTTTAAAATTTGGATATATTAAATTTCAATTTTTGAAACAATATTTCATGTTTCATTAACAATAATGGTAGACATAATTATATTCTTTCACATATATCATTTCTGGAAAAATTATCACATTACCATATGGTAAGTACACCACTACTGAAGAAAACCAACTCAGTAGAGATATAACCCACTATTGATGGTTCCTCAGAGTACTCTCACACAAACTGTAAATGTATCATGTTCATTAACTCTGTTTACATGGCCTGAAAAATAAAGACTTTTTATTTTTATATTGTTGGGAGAAAGTATGTGTCAGTTATCTAATACCGTTTATTTTTCTCAAGCTGTAGTGTGATTTTACACGTTTGGGTATCCTAATAAAATATTTCCTAATCTTGACGAAACTTTTTGGTGGTATCAAATCTGTTATTTAACAACAATTTCCCCTGTTTAAAATACAGTACTCTACTTTGTGGATAAAAAGAAAAATTACTGCACTGTTGTTCAACCGAACGCGGTAAAATAGATTTAACCTTAAACATGTTCATGATAGTAGTTCATTACAACATAAGCCCATTAATACTGCCTCCTCTTCATGTAGGGGGTGGCAGTGGCAATGGCGGCAAGTGAAACATTGACAATTTGTCCCAAGTGCAATATTAAAGTTCAAGAATCTGACAAAGCTCTTCAATGTGATGGATTCTGCGATAAATGGCATCATATTACCTGTGTACAATTGGAAGTAAAAAATTACAACAAAATAAAAGCTCTTGGAGACATTGTGAAGTGGATTTGTGAGGTTGTGCCGAGAAGCTAGAGACCATGAGGACGTTAAAGGTAGGAGCGGAGGACTACACAAATATTCATTCACTTGTTGGAAATGTTGTTAAAATGATCAAAGATGTAGCTAATGATAATATAGAATTAAATAATAGACTTACAAATATTGAAAACCAACATGAGAGGTTATGTGTCAAAGATGGTACATCGGGTAATTCGATTGCGTCATTCGACTATACTGATCGATCGTCTTCAGATTCGAATAGTCAAAAATCGATTCAAGCTAGTATCGATAGTACTATTGTATGCAAGGAAACTGACGAGGAAATTGGCGACAATGAACGTGAGGTTTTAAACTCTGAAGAGTTCCCCTCACTCTCTGGTGAACAGAAGCAGTATGAAAACACGCAATATAGCTGGAAAGTAAAAGTTACAAAAAGAAGTTGTCTGAAAGTAGTCAGCTGGAAAGAAAGACAAATCAACAAGGCAGTGGTTCTGTGTCTCACAGACGAAATGATGGAAACTTGAATAATAAGCACATAACCAAAAATACTGAACGTAAAACAATGTTGTTATTGGGACTGGTGGGAATTCGGCAATTTGTGCAAGCGAGAAAAAAGCCTGGTTCTATGTCGGCCGGCTAAAAAGGGACACATCAGTGGATGCAGTGAAACAATTTATTTCAGACTCTTTCACCGGTATACAGGCATCTGTAGAAAAGCTGGAAAGCAAAGGGGAAAATGCAAGTTTCAAAGTGCGTGTGACCTATAGTAAAAAAGATGATTTTCTAAATAGCTCACTGTGGCCAAAGAACACTCTCTTGAAACGTTTTTTGTTCAAGAGAGTCAGAACCAAGAACTTAATATAAACAACAATGTTAGCCTACCTTGTATCGGAAACTTTGAAGGTAGGCCTAGACTGGAGGATTGTCAATATTCTCTGAAGTTAGTTTGTGTCAATGTACAGTGTTTAAGGACTAAGTACAATTTACTTTCACTTTTTCTTAGTGATATATCTCCAGATGTTCTGTGCCTTAGTGAACATTGGCTTGAGAAGAATGAGGCAGAATTTTATAGGAAAATTGACAGAATGACTTTGGCCAATGGCTTTTATAGAACAGTGCAAAAAAATGGTGGTGTAGCAATATATCTGAACGATAGCCTAAATTTTCAACCTATAGACTTGACCATTTTTTGTTCGGATATGGACATAGAGCTAACCGCAGTGAAACTTGAAGATTTGTTTTTGGTGGTTGTATCTGTGTACAGACCCCCTAGCGGGAATATTGATACATTTTTTAACAATCTGGACAGATGTTTAATATGGCTGTCAAACTTTAATATGCGAATTATAATATTCGGTGACTTCAATATTCATTTAAACACAGATGACACTAA